>VYXD01015986.1:39302-105189 GCA_013397195.1 Hylia prasina
CCACAGGCACCTTTGGAAATGTATAAAATTGAGTTTTGTAAATGAACTCGGGGCTTTTCCTGCTTTGCTCATCACCGTGCCCTGGTGAGGTTCTTTGGTGTCGTGCTGTGGCACCAAACACACAAAACTACGACTCCTGTGCATTAATCCTGACCTTAACAAAAAAAAAGTCAAAAACAAACAAACAAACAAAAAAACCAACAAAAACAAACAAACAAACAAAAAAAGAAACCAAAACCATCACAGAATCCATGTCCTTGGTTTGGTGTTAGAACAAAATGTGAATTTGGGTTTGTTTGGGCCTATCTTGGCCTTCTCCACAGGCAGTGCCTGGGAGCCCTCCCAGAGCACAGGAGGGATGCGCCCCACAGGCAGCACCTGCAGGCTGCAGCATCCTCACTGCATCCCTGGTACCCCAGAGCTCCACCGTGGGGCACAGAGAAGCCAAATAAATCCCTGTTACAGAGCTGGCAGTGCAGCAGCTTTGGGCTTGCACACTTGGGCGGGGGAGGCTTGGCTGCACCAACCTGCAGAGACCAAATCTTGCTCTCCTTGGGCAAAAGCTGAAGTGCTGTTAAGACTCTTTTGAGATGCAGCACTTGCCAGAGAGGTTTGTTGATCTGAAGAGGTGCTTGAAAGGCCTGCTCCCAACACTGGTTTGAGCCCCCAGCAAGAAATCTCTCAGACACTGCTGGCACTCTGTCAGGACTCTGTAGAGAGGAGGATGCCTTGGGGCTTCTACAGCTTTAATTTTGCAATGAATTTGACTTGGTGTCTTTCATGTGTGCACCAGTAAGACCTGCAGTAGAAACCTTAGAAGTTAATGAATGAGACAGGGAGATTTAGAGATTTGGGCATATAATTACTACAGCAACATGTGCTCTTTCTTGCACTACCCCATGAGATCTATTAGGCATGCTACAGTAAACCAAATAAATCACAGGTCACAAAACACAGCAATAAATCCTACCCATATCAAATTGCAAAGTAATTAAAACTGGTATGATATTTACATTACAAATTCACTAATAACATCAGAAAAAATTCTGATTACAAGTGTATCCAAAGCAACCTCTGTAGTGTTTCCTCAACTGCTTCTAACATGAAGCTCTTCCTGCTTTTTCCAGCAGGGCCATACAAAGGTTTTTAGATATATATAAGTGTGCCACAGACTCTTCCTAAGGCTTCATAAAAGTTCTTTTCTTGGTTAGATCCCTAAGACCACCAAAACAACCTTACTCTAAAAGTAAGTTCTACACCAAAATGGGCAACTTCAGCTAATTAAGTTTCTGTAGAACACTGACTAGTGCTATTTAAACTGCTTAAGGACAGCTTGAGTTTTCATGTCCCTGGTCCCACCTCCACACAGGGTCAATTCAACAAACAAACTTAAAAAAACCCAAAAAACACAAAAACCAGGTGCAGCCCTTAGTGCTTCAGTACAAGCATTGTTGGAGGGCCTGAGTGGAGCCTGACCTCTTATTTCCACTGTGCCTTGCAAATAGAGAATCTCAACCCCTAAAAGCCCCCAGGCCAGAATATTTCAATAGTGCTGAAACAAGAAGCAAAAAAAAAAAAATAGGATTTACTCATATAAAACCTGACAACAGTGAAACACTCGTTATTACCCCTGACTTACAGGGCAAGTCAAGCCCTTAGTGATCCTGGTCTTAATATACTGCCACAGATAGCAAACAGTTTCCATCCTTTTTCAGAATAAAGCATCTACTGCAGGTCACACTCTGAGATTAAACTCAAGCTTCCATTACCCACGTGGTGGATTCCATTATTCCTTTTTTTTTTTTTTTTTTCCCCCCTCTCCTTTTGGTCACCTGGCAGTAGTTACACGTCCTCCTCGGGGTGTGGCAATTAGAGGTCTCATGCTAGACCCTGATTTTGCTCAGTCCTGGGCTTGCACAACATGCAGTGCCTCCCAGGACATCACAAAGCCACCATGAGCAGCAGCCAACACCTCCTGGCATCTTGTGAAAAATGTCCTGGTTTGAAACAATTTTCCCTCTGCGTGATGTATGTTCTGGTTTTCCTTTCCCTTGCTCTTCATTACTAAGAACATTTGCATGAAAAATGGCATCTCTCTTTTTCAAAAACTTCAGTTGTTCCTGCTGCTGGTGGCTTTTTTTTTTCTCCCTGCACTTGAACTCATAATCTGCTCTTTGTGTAGTGGAAAGCTGTGAAAATTACTGTAGTATCAGCAAAAAAGAATAAAATGTAGCTGCTGATGAGTTCTCAGGAGGAAGGCTGGGGGCTAATGCTGCCCTCAGTACCCAGCACAGAAACTAGATGGGCAGATGCCAACATCTAAAATTTTGCCACCTTCAGTAGCGTTTTCCTGGGCTGTCAGCCCTCGGGGCTGGGCGTGGGGCTGGAATTCCTGCAGCACATCCATCACACACAGCCTGGAGACAGGTAACCTCTGCCTCCCCCCTTCTGCATCACTCCCAGGGGCAGCACAGACCACCAGAGTCCCTGGAGGTGATCCTCAGGAGTCGTACAGAGCCAGGAACCACCACAGGTGTGTGAGACAGCCCTCAAAACACCTTTTCTTTTGCATCTTTGCTCAAAGCCACACAGCAGAGTGCAGCAGCAAGCATTTCCCAGAGGTTGCTGTGGCCACCTGCCACCAGAGACCCTCCTGCCATGCTGCCCCGTGCACTCTGAAGGGACCCCCAGGAAAACCATCCCAGAGCCCCCCCCCTTGCTCTTCCCAGCCCATTTTTTAAATTTCTCAGTGGCAACAAAGAGCAGCATGACCACAAGCGAGTCACTTCTCCTGGCTGATGTCAGCCTGTGCTCCCCCTGTGCTGTCAGGACTGCATCCACCAGCTGCTTCATGCTCCAGCCTGTCTCTTCCCTTGGAAAAGCCCATCACTCTGCCCACTGGGATTCCTGGGGACAGAATCCCATTATCCAGGGGTAATGCTCTGCTTTGCTCTGGCACCAAAAACCAGTGCACGTACACAACAGGCAAGGATGGAATGTGGAAAGCTCAGGTGCGTGCTCATTTCACCCACTTCCCACTGGTTTTGCTGGTCTTTAACCCCTAAACAACAAGCCCAACAATGAAATTATGTTCATGCTGAAATAAGATCTATTGGGCTCTGTCCAGTCATTTTTCCTGGTGTAAAACTAATGCACAAAAATGTTTCTAGTTTAAAGCTGGAACATTCAACTTCCCAGGGAGAATATTTCCACAAGGAAATTTACCCCAGCAGAGAGGGAGCAAGAACCACCTACATGTGAGGGGGGAAAAAAAATCATCCCAGAGCAACGTGAGTGGTGCAGAGACCTTGTGCTGGCCCTGAGTTTCTCCCAGCACGCCCATTCCCACACAAAAACACAAAGCAGGTTGCCATCAAGGGGCAGAGCATCGCCCCAGCCACCAAATTGCTCCTCTCTGCTTCCCTTTTCCAGGGTGAAATTACTCAGATTGCATTATGGCTCCAGAAGAAAGTGAGGGGGGAAGAAGGCAGCAAGAGCTACCACATGCTGTAAATCCTCAAAAGGCCCTCATCAGTCACACTGTGCCTTCTCCTTTCTTAGGAGGAGCCAGCTGCTGGCTGCTGTGCTTTCTGTCCCTCCCACCTGCTTATCAGGATTGCTGTAATCTTTTGATTATTCCTTTCTATGCAGTGGACAAAAACATCAATCAGTTTAACCAAATGTTTTAGGAAGTCAAGTTGCACTTTCAAAACGTGGCTATCTGCATGAAATACTTATTACTCATACTGCCTTTAAACAGAATCTGTTTTCCCCAAGTGCCTGAACACCAGTTGAGAGCTCTGGCATCTTCTGGTGATCACTGATTTTATTTTTTAAGTGCGTGGAGGGCTGTATTCATCCAAGCACCTCTGCAGAACAGAAGAGATCCAGACATGATGAACCCAATTTACAGAGCAAGTGTAGTCTCCTCAAATCCAGGAATAGATGAACACGGAGGTGCAGGGTAGAAAAGAGCAGCAGCTGAAAGGCAGCCACCAGAAAAAGCTGAAATACTGCAAATGGGGAGAGAAGAAATGGTGAAAAGCCACAGGTCCACTCATCTCTGTGGAAAGTAATTCACAAATCTCTCCTTGCTTTGACAGAACCAGCTCCAACCTGACCATGCCTTCCCTCTAGTTTTCCTCTCCCTGGTTAATAATGCAATAAACACAAAGGCAGAAAAGATACTTTTAGGAAAATCAATGTTTTTTAAGATAAAGCATCAATGTAATTCAAACAGCCCGAGTCAACTGCCTATAGTAAATTAAGTTTAAAATTTTAACAAACTGTCATGTAAAACTGGTGGTGTCTGACAAATTCAATTACAATAGTAATACATCACTCACAAAAGTATTATTGATAGTGACAGGAAGATATTGAATTTAAATTATTCATTTCTATCGATTAAACAATATCTCTTCACCAGGAATGGGGCAAAACATCTGACAAACATTCAAGATTCATGTTTTAGCTCCTAAAATAAATGGCTGCCAATCCACCCCTGCTGGGTTTTTGCACATTCCCCTGCTGTGCATCAAGTCAGCATTAAAACTTCCTGCATGGAGAGCCACTCCTGTATCTAACACCGAGCTGGAAACCCTCTTTCCCCTCCCAGAAGCCACTTTAAAAGCTGTGTCTGTGAAAATGTGCAGCTCCTGTGTCCCTGCCTCACCCACCTGCATCTCGGAGTGGTGACCCCAGGCAGGTGGGACACGGCAGCGATGCCTTAACAGGTGTTAGGAAAAAGTGTCAGTCCCACCCCTGAACTGCCAAGGAAAAAGAACCAGGAACTTCCATGCTCCTCTCACCATAACTGGCCCGGGACAAAGGCACCTGCTGGATTCTTTAGCTGTACCTCGAGGAATGTGGTTGTTTTCTATTGGGCAGAAAGCCAAAAATCCCTCCCAGATCCTTGTGTACTTAAGAGAGAGCACAGAGATCCTCAGGGCATTTTTGGGGTGTCTTAACAGGTGCAAGGGACCTCCCCCCACACCTCACACTGCTTTTATCCTTTTGTTTCATACAGTTTGTTATTTTCTTCTTTAAATTAAAACCTTTTTGCTTTTCCAAACACCCCCGATCAGCTGATTTTTCACGAGCCATTTCCAGGAGGCTGCTGGCAGCCCTCAGAGTGTGATGCACCTTCGTGGGGCTAAAAACACCAGGCAAACACTCAGTCAGGACACCTTGGCTCAATCCCAGGCACAAAATGCCACCCCCAGGGCCAATTCCCTCTGCCCAGGAGCAGTCAGGAGGTTTCAGCTGGACCTTGGGGTCAGTCTGAACTTCACTCCTTGCCTGCAGCAGCGGCATCCCAAACAAAATGAAAGGAGAAATTGTTTTCTGGAGCAAAGGCTGAGCGAGTCACTCTGAGAGTACTGACCCTAAGCAGCTCAAACATGGGTACTCCAAGGAGAAAAATAATCAGGCAACAGAAACCCAGGCTGCCTTCAATAACCAACGTGCACTTCTTCCCCTCTAACTATCACCTGGAAAAAATCCTGGGGATTGTTATTGCATTTATGTTCCTTGCCCAAATTCTGTCCTTGGAGGTTGCCACTCTGGTGGCACTGAACATCACACACAGAGCAGGAAAACAAGTCTGCACCAGAAAAGTAGGTGGGGGTGAAAGAAAATTTTTAAAAACACTGAGTCTTAAACCAAGCAACAGTCTCTTTTGGGAAGGAGGCCTCTTGCCTCCAGACACGTGCATTTGATAGTTCTTGGAGACTTTTGGCCACGGGAGCTTTGACACTTCCATAACTCCCCAGCTGTCTCCTACTGTGAGTGAGGCAGTGTCAGGCTCAGAGTCGGGATATTTTTGTGCTGTTAATATTTTCAGTTATCTGCACAGTCTCAAGGGCTGAAGGAAAATAAACGAGCGTGAGAGTGATCTGGGTGATCTTCCTGCACAGTCAGAGGGGCAGAGCTGGTGGGTGCAGAGCTTCAGCTTCCTGTAGCAGCTCACTGTCACATCAGAGCACGGGCAATAAACACAGTTTTCCACATGGATGTACAGGGTAACCCACTCAGGGACTGTGCACATCATTACTGAGTGCATGAATAAATGCCAAGTAAACCTCTCATCACCATAATGCATTTTTGGTGGGTTTTTAGGAGAATTTGAAGTTCTGCTGCCTTTATCTATATCCAAATGTACTAATACAATGATAACACTGCTACACTTTGGTCTGAATAATCTCACTTGTTTATATCTGACTAGTTTTCAGAACATTAGATTTGAATCCTCACAGCTTGGGCACTGTTATCAACATGAGATAACTAACATTGCTACTAATATAAGATTACCATAAGATTATCCGGCCATTAAAAAAAATAAATTATATTTGTTATTCCAGGCTGGCAAAACTTGAGTGCCCGTGCCAAGGGAGGGTTTGCACTCTGACACGTGTTGGATCCCAGGCCAGGATCAGCACTGGCTGCTTGATGAACCCACACAGCAGAGTGCAGGTGCCCAAGGCATGGACAATCATTTACTGCTCCCAGCGTGGCCAAAACCAGCCTGGGAGGTTGGTTTTACCATCAGCCAGTGCCTCAGTCATTTAATCTGAGTGTTTGGGTTTTAATTCCAAAGGAGGGGCTCACTCCTGCGCTCAGTTTCCAAGAGGGAATGGAGATGTAGTGCCACAGCTCCCTGTCAATGGAACATTCCAGGGGAGCAGTAATGCAGGAGCAGCACAATTTATTCTTTGCCCTGGTCTACAGAACAAGGGAGAAGTAAATAAGATTATACTAAAGAAAATTTCTACACAGTTAACAAGCAAATTTATTTACATAACAGGCTGATTTTTATAGAGTTTGTGGTTATTTCAGGAAAAAATTCTCCTCCTGCCTCTAACTGACATTTTTATTTCTTTTACATGAAGGAAAAGTCTTTCATGTCTTTTAGTACAAGAAAGTTCAGCCTACTACCTGGATTATTTCTGTCTACTTGAAATGAAAAGGAATTTGTTTTATATATTTGACCTTTGATAAAGTACTATACAGTAAATCCTTTTCATTTTCCTCTCCCTGCTGATGTGTATTTGGTCCAGTGTAAATACAGCACCTTTCAGCAGCTCTGAGAAACTTCAACAAGGGACCACAGAAAATTAGTTTGTTCCTTTTTTAAAAGCCTTGTGTGATCCAACAGAAAAATACATCAAATAAAGACCCTCAGTGTTTAAATGATTCACAGCCACTCTACCAAAAAGCAGTGAATCCAAGATGTTTCAATATCTAACACCTTAACATCTAATTTAAATGCCTGCCTCTTAAATTACCTGGCTTTAACACATCTCAGCTCCTCAACAGAAATATCCTGAGCCCTTAAATGAAATGCAAGTGAAGATCTTGCAGTCAGAGCAGTCTAGTGGCCTCCTAGCAGTGTTATTAAAGGCCTAAGGAAATCCTTTATTCATCAACTTATGGTCTTAAACAGGTTTCTGCAAACAACCTGATATACCAATAAATGATTTTTAAGGAGGCTATAACTAACGAAGATCAAAAGGGCTGAAGTCACAGAATGCTATGAACTGGTCTGACAGCACTTGAGGACACTAAACAAGCACCTTGGGCACGTGAGAAAAGATGAAGTCACTGCCAGAGAACCACAAAATAATGATGATGATGATGAGGCTGGGAAAGGCCCCCAAGGCTGTTCCCTCAGCACTGCCAAGGCTGTCACCAAACCACGTCCCCAGGTGCTGCCTCCACTCCCCTTTTAAACCCCTCCAGGGCTGCTGCTGCCTCCCTCACTGCCCTGCAGATCCCCCTCAGTGCTTGGCAGTGAATAAATTTGTTGTAACACCCCATCTGAACATCCCCTGACTCGTTTCGTTGCCCTGTGGGGGAAGAGACCAACCCCACCTGGCTGCACCCCCTGTCAGGCAGGTGAGAGGCTGATGGGGTCCCCCTGAGCCTCCTTCTCTCCAAACACCCCCAGCTGCCCCTCATCAGCCTGGGGGCCCTGCCCCAGCTCTGCTCCCTTCTCTGGGCCCTCTCCAGCCCCAAAATGTCCTTCTTGCCATGAGGGACACAGGGCTGGATGCAGGACTTGAGGAGTGGCCTCACAGTGCCCAGCTGAGGCATTTAATTTCTTGCAGCCGGGGGATAATAAATAGTCCACTGGAGAGGATAATAGTCCACTGGGGAGAATCACAGCCCGTTGTCCTTTAACCTGGCAGGGCTCAAAACCTCCCAGGAACGCTGCTGTTTGCACAGCATCCACCTGGGCTTTGCTGGAGGCCAAGGGAAGGTGCCCCTGGGTGCCCTGAGCCCTGGCTGTCATCACCCCCTTGGCCCCAGGGGACCAGGCTGCTGCAGCTCTGCTCCTCTCCCTGCTGCCCCTGTCACTTCCCCGGGGCACACACACCGAGCCACAAAGGATTTCTCTGGTGCTTTGCTCCATCTGCTGCCCGAACGTTAAATGTGAAAGAAGGCAGAGCCCCTCGACTGCAGCAGAAATGCTGCTTGGGGTATGACGCTACTGCAATCCACTGGCATTTTCAATGTGAAATAAAAGCAAGATGCTCTGCAGGGGATTGCAGGTACTGGAGATTTAGCTTCAGGGGAAAGGGAGTCCAAAAATTTAAAACTTCCTTTTACTACCTCCCAGTCTTCCAGAAATTCTTAAATTCTATGCCAGGCTACGTGTTATAGATTTATATCTTTGGGGATATTTTTTCCTGTAGTTTGGGCATACTTATTTACTTTGTTGATTCAAGGAATCAGATGGGAGCAAAATAGGACAGAAGAGATTTGCCTTTTCCTTTCCAGAATACAACCACAGCACCCACTGATCACTGCACTTTTGGCTCAAGGCTGTTGGTGCAAGCCAACTTTATTTTTCCTAGGAAAACCTTAGGGACATTTCTTTGGTATTTAGAGAAACAAGGAGCTCTGTGCATTTACCACTTTTTTTGTTTAACACTGTCCCAGAACACAGGTGAATTAGACTTTTGGGCACATGAATTTTAGTGGGTTGGGACACATGTGCTCCTTCTGCATGAAAGGCAGTAAAAATTTAGCCAGAGCCTCGTTCATCACTGGCCTGATCCAACTTACACTGAAATCTTCAGGCATGTCTCCACCTAAGTGAACCCATGCACCCAACAATTCTCCTCTGACCAGCCTAAAAATAACACAGGTCCTGTATGAAGCTGCACAGAAATGGATAGCAGACAATAAATCACTGCAATAAATAATATTGAGAAGAAAATGGGGATTCAAGTCAAGCTCTAGATTTATAAACTGTGGAGGTAAAAGATCTAGCAGCTGCAAAGAAACAAAGGGGAATGACTGACTGCTTTGTTCTGTTTGCAGATAAACTTTGCAGTGGCAGCCCCAGTTAATAATCCTGCAGGAACCCTTAGCTGTGAGCACCAAGAGAACAACAGAACAGCAAAACTCCAGAGTTACAGTGTACAGGGGAGGATGGAAGTTGATGCAGCAGGGCTTTGCTTCTCCTTCCTTTGGCACTCCTGTCAAAGCGGCACAAACACTTGGAAAATGAAGAATACGTAACTAAAATTATGTCAGAATAAGCAAGAAGGGGGAAACAATGGGTTTGCTACCAGTCTCTCTCAGTACTAATTGCTGATTTTGATAGCTCAGCCGGCAACACACGGGGAGGGGAGGGGGGAAATGTTTTATTCAGTGCTCAGTAAATGCGCTGAGGCTTCGTACTGACAAAAGCTCTTCACTGAGCTTCATCTTCAGCAGCTGAACTTCTAGTCCTGCCTGGTCTGAAAACCCCAGCCAGGTGTCCCCTCTCCCAAGTCAAATGACACATGAGCTGCTGCTCCACTGCTGTGGAGCCCGAGTTATGATGACAGCACTGTACAGGCAAACCCAAGAGCACCGGGGAGGGAGGCTGCCAGCAAGGCTCAGTCACCACCCTCTGCCTGCTCAGGGGAAGAATAAAGGGGAATAATAAACCCCAGGCTCAGGGGGTTTTGCCAGAGATACTTCCCAGAGAGCAGTGATCCTTCCAAACTGCCCTGAGAAACGCCCCTGCCTTTCTGACCAGCCCACAGACACAAGAAATCATCACATCCACAGCTGAGAGCAGCACTTCTCCTCCTCCAGCTGAGGCTCTCCCTGTGGTGCTCAGCCCCAGCAGAGCATCCTCCTGGTGCCAAGTTTGGGCACAGGGTTGGATCTGACCTCCCCATGCTGCCACCCAGCTCTGATCACACTGAAATGTGTGAGGGCTGCCACGCACAAAGCAGCACATGGCACAAAACTGACGCCTTTCAGCACAAATAAAGGCAGGGTTGTGTCCTACAGGACTACTGTCCTGCCAGGCATCTGTCCTTGTGAATAGTCTCATTTAAAAACAGACCAAAACCCAACAATTTCCTGTGGCACGACGTGGGGGCTGGCAGCCCTTGCTGCCTCACCCTTGCTTGTTCTTTAACTACCAAGAATCCCTAATTCCTGCCACGAGCTGTCCAAAGTCTCACATGTGGAGGAACCATCTCCTCATCTTGCTTATATTACAAAACAAATTAGAGATACTGAAGTGAAGTGTGTTAATCCTGTAATTATCATGGTCATAATGAGGCAGTTTAATGATCTTGCTAATTGTCTGTTCAGCAAGACTGGATTGGAAAACATTCCTTGCCCCATCCACCCTTTTAATTCTGCTTAGATCAGATGTTTCCTCTAAGTGAGGAGCTGTAGCTGTGTGTATCACTACCTCATCACCAAATTAATGTTTAAAAATTGCTGCAGGTCTAACCAAAGGCCAAGTATGATATTGTAAGCAATGTCTGTATGGTCACAGTCAGTAGCTATTCAGTTATATATTAATTCAGAGAAGATTGCCAGAGGAAGCAAAAAGAGAAATAAAACATCTCTGTGAGGACTAAAATTTTGCTTATGGATTGCCTGTTAAAGGTCTTAAAATTATCAGCTGAAATAAGCTGCCTGAAAGTTGTTTCTGCCTAATCAACTTGCTTTCCTGTTTATTCTGCTGCAACAACCCCCCTCAGCCTGTGGCTGTGGCTAAATACAGGTGCTGGCCCAGAAAGCACCTGCAATGCCCCAGGAAAATTCATCCTTCAGCTCCTGCACACCTTGGGAGCAACTCAGGACCCCTGCGTGGGTCGTCAGAGACTCATTAAAAATCAACTTGACAAAAGAAAACCATCAAGAATGAAGTAACACAAATGTTCACTGCTGCAAAAAAAAAAAAACCAAAACCACACGTGCTTCCAGCACATCAGCTTCTCTGCAGGAGCTGCCCTGCATATGCTAATCCTGGAGTAAACTGCAAGTAATTCCAAGCAATGAAGCAGTAATTTACCCCGTGTTTACTGTGAGCAGCTGATACAGCCATGGCTCGTCCAAAACCCCACACCTCATCCTTCCAGCTCTCTTGGCTGTAAAAACAGGTGAAGGGATCCTGTAAAAGGTAAAATTTACCAAGCATCTCAGTGCAGAGTTCCCATTTGGAGGCTGTGTTTCCCCAGCAAATGGCTGCAGGAGAATTAAAAAAGAATCAAGGGTCTGTCCAATTAGCCACACACCTCTCCAGTTACCACACAGAGGTAACTGGAGAACTTCTGCCAGGCACCAACCACCTCCCTGAGATCCCCACCTCACCTGCTGCTGCAAAGCAAAGGTTCCTTGTCATCAGGCCTGGTAATAACAGTGCTGTGAGCAGCCACCCAAAACCCAGAGGTCAGGTTTAAACTGATATTAAAGCAGCAGAACTCCACCAGTCAGAAAACTTGATTTACAAGCAGCTGGGGACCCAACCTCTGCCCCCCAGCAAGGTTTGCACAGGAAAACATCCCAGCACACACGGGCCAAGCTGCCCAGGGCAGCAGAGAACTGACAAAAACCAGGAGCTCTCTCCTACTGCAGCCAGATCTTAATGCTCAGCACCCACCAGATTTTGTTTCTAGTACATTTGACACGCTGGAGAAATAATGAGTAGTAATTTGAATTAATCATTGCCAGTTCCATTGCAATTAACAGCAGTGGTTAGCATGCCAATTATTTATGAATACAGAAGTGACGTGTGGGATCAGCCCAAAGATTTAACCAACCCACTGTCCCGTTTCCAACAACTGCCAGCAGCAAATGCCTGGAAATACATTTGCAAGGGCAAGGTAGGCATCAAGCAGAGCTTTCCCTGAACATTCTTCCAACCTCCAACGGCTCACAGCTGAGAAATTTCCTGAGGCAGACTCCTGGCAGGGCTGTGCCTGCGAGCAGCTGGCACCCAGCAGCACCCACAGGCTCCTTTTGCCCTGCAGAGCATCTCTGCCTGCGCCTCAGAGGCTACAGGCAGGTTCTGCACGTGGCAGAAATATTGCTCTGCTTATCTGAGACAAAATTCTCTCAGCATCACTGCATGAGCTCGAGGTATGAGGGGACTAGAGCACTCCTCTAGGCAGGTGCTGAGTGTGAGAAAAGGGCTCACAGGTGAGACCACGGCAGGTAATGCACCTGCCACAGTCTAATGACTTCCCTCAGCTTTAAAAAACACTGTCCCTGCAGCTTTTGGCCGTGAAAACCAAAGCATGCCATCAGGAGAGAAGCATCAGGTTTCATTAAAACCAGGCAGCAGAGATTAAAAATGAAGACAAGGAGCTTATCCAGACACAAGCCCTGTTCTCAGCCCTGCCAGCTCTCCTGTGAAGCTGAACCATCTCCCCCAGAGATGTGCCCTGGCTGGGCAGGTTCCTTCAGTGCCACTGCCCTGCTGCCCACCCTGCAGCTGCCACACAGAGGATGGGCCTCAGGGCCAAGCAAATTAAATGGAATTAAAGCCCATTTACCAGCAACGGGAAAAGTATTCCCTGGGTGGGAAAAAGGAGGGGTGAGGTTACAGTGGAACCTGTGAAATGAGTCTGTTTCTCACCACCCTTCAGAAAACAGAGGGGAAAGAGCAGAGTGATGAAATCAGGTGGGATCACCAGCAAGACGAGAATGGAGAGCTGACAGAGCTGAATGAGTTTGCATGCCAGAGATACCTGGGGCCAAATTTAGCAAAGATGAGCACGGAGAACCAGGGAGAGGGGTAAAAAAAGCCAAGGGGATGTGGCTGAACTCGTTTCCCTCAGACCTACAACAGACACTTTTATTCTGTGCTTCACATTCCTGGTAGCACAGACACAGCCATCAGCAAGGGATCAAACTGCAGGGGGCTCGGGGCAAAGAAAAGCTATTCACTGACTTCAGACAGGTTTTGGTGTAAGCTCCAAAAGCCCTTCCAGCTCAGCTGGGCAGCAGCTGTGTCCAAGTCAGCTGTTGCACCTAAAGAAGGCAGCCCAGTGTGAAATTTTAAATAAAACACACAAGGATTTTCAGACACAGCTTACAGCAAGGAAACCACTGGAGAGCCTTGCTTGTTTTGGGGGCTTTGGGTTTTGTTTTGAAACAATTTTGCAATAACACCACTTCAAAACAAGCTGCCATATACGAAGTGGCAGAGTCAATATTACGTTTTAAATAAAACAGTCATTTGTTTGTCATTAAGCCTGCAAAATTATAAGCTTCTTGATTACAAACACCTTTCCCAGAAAACCTCAGATCAGGAGGTTTGGTGCTGGCAGCCAGGATTGTTATCAGCTCTGTATGACCCTCAGCAATGCAGCCACACTACAAATGAATTTGCACACCAGAGATATTTGGGGCCAAAACTGCTCATTATTCCTGAGCTGTAACATGGCTCAAAACCATCCCTCCATCCATTCCCCATTCCTCTATTTATTGGTCCACCTCCAGTATCAACAACAGGTGAGAAGCTTGGGGTAAAAACTCTGTAAAGAAGAATTTAAGGCAGAACCAATGTTTGTTCCAAGATTTTTCCTCAGTCCACTCCATCCACTCCCCAGCTCTCCACATTAAATCACTTGGGCTCCCCACGTAGTGCAGCACATCAGCTCTCAGCAGAACACACAGATCAGAATACACAGCTGTGTTTAGGGGAAAGAGAAACTAATAAACGAAAAATTATGACTGGAAATTGAATCTGCTAGACGAATGCTCAGCAATAGATTAACATATGCTGCAGTTGCAGAAAAAATATGTCTATACTGTAGCTCCAGCTTATATTAAATATTGAGATCACTGAGTTTTCCTCAATGTTCTGCATGTCTGGATATATTGTAAGCAAGCATATTTCATTAGTTGCATATATCCATATCTCTCTAATAACTTTCAAACTCCTGGACTCCTGTCATTTGGACTTATATTTGAAGAGACACTTGAGACCTATAAAAGAAGGGAAAAAAAACCCCAAACCCAATACTAAAAGCGATGTGCTTTCACTGCTTTTGTCAGTGGGAACTTTCTTTTGAGCTGTGTAATTGAAAAGCAATGCAGCAGCACAAAATATTACATGAGATGAGGAACATTTCAGTGACAGCCTCACAGCCCACAAACCAAAACATAATGCATTGTTTATCACAGATAATTGCAGGCTTTCCATCCCATTTTAATCTTTTTTGTTAGCTTTTAAACAAACTCTCTGTCCCAATTTTAGAGACAGGAATAAGAAAAAAAAAAATTTGCATTCTCTTCTGAAGAACATTCATTATTCAGGGTAACAGAGAGAATAAACTGGATCTCCTGCAGAATATACTACCCTGCTGATGGGAGCTACCCTTTGCATGATAAGATACAGGGCAGTGAACCATCACAACACATTTTCTTTATTTAACTTTTATGAAGCTGTAACTAAGCTGTAAGCTTCTTCTCTGTTTCTATTCCTTGGCTTTGAATTAATTTCTGCCTCATACTCATATTTTCTAAATTAAAAAAAAAAAAATCCCACCAAAGTCAAACCTTTTTCATGCAGATGAGGATGCCAGGAAGTAATTCAGCAGCAGATTTATCCCTGAGAACAGGAACACATTTTAAAAGTCATATCTCCATTTTTAATCATTTTTACAGTCTAAGAGGGAGCATTTTCTAGTGAGATATTTTCCCTCCTGCCTGGACTGCTCTGAAGAGCAGCCACAGACTATGTAACATCTGAAAACTCCATGAGAAGCTCAAAAATGTAACTCTGGCACCAGATTTAATTCAGCCAGTGTCATTCAATGGAGGGGGAAAAGAAAAAAAAAAGAAAAAGAAAAATATGTTGTAGTTAATAGGTGAGAAGAACTTCAGCCCAGCCCTGTGTTGTCAGTTCCATGGACACCAACGCTGAGGATTATTCTCATTTTCCTTACACATCCATCACAACCTGAGTATTTGCAGGTGTGACTGGTACAGCTCACCTCACGGAGGTCAGCAGAACCCCAAACATTCCCCCACTGCTCCTGAATTAAAGCTCAGAGCCCACCCAGGGAGCTGCTCTCCTCAGGTGACCCAGTCTGACCTCAACGCCCACAATTAACAAACTCAGCTCCCCTCCTGTGCTGTGCCAGTCGTTTCCTGCAAGGACAGGGACAACCCGCACAGAAAATCCCTCTGCAGGGTCAGCCCAGGCTGCTGGCACCTCCCCTAGCAAGATTTGCAGTGCATTTTTTTAGGAGAACACTGGGTTAAATTGGTGTTTGTGCCACATGCGTAATGCAGTGTGGCAGCCCCGAAGGGTTAGTGAGGCTGCACAGAGAAGCATCCACAGAGAGAAATGTGACACACAGGTGCTCAAAGTACAGACCTGATGTCTCAGGACACCTGTTGCTCGCTCAGGGAATGAATGGAGAGCTCCCAGAAATAGAAGAGGTGTTCTCACTGGGCTGTTACAGAATTCCCTGCTCCCTTCTGCAGCCAAGCAAACCTCCCTGGGTGGGGCAAATGTCCCAAATTCAGCCAGTGGCAGGAAGCCAAGCAGCCAGCAAAACCTGGAACCAATCTCAGCTTGGTCAAGGACAGCTCAGAAGGTGATAAAGGACATTAAGAGTCTCAGTCACTGATGTCACACTAAGGACAGTGCAAGGTCTAAATAAATAAACTGTGATTCAGTCTTGGTCTCTAAAAACATCTAAAAATCCTCCTTCATAGGAGGATTGAACTCACGCCCTTGTGAGGCATGAAACTGCTGCTGCTGAAATGGAGAAAGGACTGTCCTGCCGTTCTCAGTAATTCCTGACCCAGCAAACTGTTCAGAAAGACAGAAAAGCAAAGCAAAGAGGAACACAAGGCACAGATTGATAGATGTCAATATTAACCAAGTTAAGGTAGAGCTTGTTATTAGAGACTATTGCCTTCAAGTTGCTTCTGTTAATATATTTATTAATTTGGGTATCTTTACACATTGTCTGTACAGAAAAAAAAAAGAGAGAAATTGATTTTAGATGTCTGAACTATGCTCTGTCCCACTTCACTATTTCCACAGAGCTCCAGAGTGAGGCTGTCTGCTCAAGATGCCAAGGAGGCATTTTGGCAATGAAGGCCAATACAAATGCACAAGCAGCAATTAACTCTGCCTTGGTAATTAACACATTTTGTGTTTCTGACTCCCATCCTGCTGCCTGAGCAGCCCTGCCACGGGTGACACCCCAGCACAGCCCTTTCCCTAAGGCTCCCCCCACTCTGCATCACACAGGTGAGCATTGTCCCCTCACACCAACCCTCTCATCCAGCTGACAATCCCCAAAAGAGGAGGGTTTGAATGATCAACCAGCCATTTGCACAGCTGAAACAGCAATCAGTCAATACCGGGGTCATAAACAACCCTTCCAAGCCCTTTTTTTTTTTTTTTTTGTGTGTGTGGCTGAACAATTGTTTGCAAACATTTCTACTGGCTCCAGCAGTGTGAGGTTGGAAGTCAGGAGTGAGCAGAGCAATTCCCACTGCAGTTGGGTGAACCCTCCCTTCCCAATCTGTTACAGCTGTAACGAGATATACCTGGAGAAATAGTGTTGATCAAGGTGGAATAATATTTAGAGCAGAATGTCAGGTTCAACCACAAATAGATTTGCTTGTGGAAGCAGCTGCTACACCCATTAGAATCTTTTCATAAACTGTTATGAAGATTGACACCTTGGAAGTAATTAAGTATTAAGTATTTTTAGGTAATTACTGCAGCAATAACATAGGACGTGCTCATTTTCAGAATGAGGAATTATCTGTAGCTCCCATTGCTGTGCTCCTTTTAATAATTCATAATAGTTTGACACCAATGATTACTGCTCCAGCTTTCCAACTTTCCAAACAAACTAACAGGAGCAAAGGAAACCATTCACAGTGCAGGGGAAATCCCTCCAGTTTAACAGGAGCTGCTATATGGGACTTGTAGGGGAAAGGAGCACACAGGAGGCAGGAGGCAAATGCACTGACACACAGCAAAAACCACACGTAAAGCAAACACCTCTAAGTCAAGATCCTGTGTGAAGGGACAGAAAAAACAGTACAGCAGCAAGAGCAGCCGTGAGGAAATGATGTTTCATTAACAGGCACCTTTTTTGGCACACTAACAGGCTGGCTGGGATGTTTCCATACAGCCACACTGGGGCTGGACCCCAGTTCAGATGGGGCTGGACCCCAGTTCAGATGGGGCTGAACCCCAGTTCAGATGGGGCTGGACCCAGCTCAGATGGGGCTGGACCCCAGCTCAGATGGGGCTGGACCCCAGCTCAGATGGGGCTGGACCCCAGCTCAGATGGGGCTGAACCCCAGTTCAGGTGGGCTGAACCCCAGCTCAGATGGGGCTGAACCCCAGTTCAGATGGGGCTGAACCCCAGTTCAGATGGGGCTGAACCCCAGTTCAGATGGGGCTGAACCCCAGTTCAGATGGGGCTGAACCCCAGTTCAGATGGGGCTGAACCCCAGTTCAGATGGGGCTGAACCCCAGTTCAGATGGGGCTGAACCCCAGTTCAGATGGGGCTGAACCCCAGTTCAGATGGGGCTGAACCCCAGCTCAGATGGGGCCGGACCCCCAGTTCAGGTGGGCCAAACCCCAGTTCAGATGGGGCTGAACCCCAGTTCAGCTGGGGCTCCCATCTCTCCTCACTGCATTTCCAGGCTCCTCCAGTGCCTGGATTCCTTCCAGCCCCCCAGAGCTCCCTCTCCCACAGCAGCCCCCAGGGAGCCCCAAAAGCTTCACCCCACAGGAGCCTCCCTGCTGCTGCCAAATTACTGCTTTAACTCTTCACTCCTTAGAACTGCGGGGTATTTAAAGGCTTGGGGCTGTACCTTTTAAATTCGTGGGGGTGCAGGTGACCTTCTGAAAGCAGATGTTCACTTATCAAATAGCAATAATATCCCTGTCTGCTCAGAAATTGCCATCATCTGGGGGAGACAGAGGAGGAAGGAGAGGAAGAGGAGGAGATGAGAGTGGGACAGGTGTTAACCCCTGCCCTGACAGACATTGTTCTGTTTGGTAAAAGTGACACAGCTCTTTCTAAAGACACCAAAATCTCAGCCCAATATCAACAGTCTGCCTTTTCCTGAGGAGCAGCACCACAAATTCCAGCATCCTTTACCCACAAGGTGAAGTGGTTCCAGTTGCAATGGGAGAAATATAAATCATAATGCTTCACGTCCACACCAAAAATTAGGTAAACTCTGGAAAAGCAACAGTAAACCCTGAAAACACAAAGTTTTGTTCTGCATTAAATATGAAACAAACCTATTAAAAACAGGGAAGTTTTAAAAAAAAGTCTGAATTATGCCTGGAGAGACCTTGGCCATATGTGGTGCCATATTCAGAAATTTCTTTCTAGGCTGCTATGCCACTCTTCCATTTGTTAAATTATTTTTATGTTAGTGAGAATGATTAAGTTTCTTGTGCAGTTATTGGGGCCCGAAAGGCACCTTTATTTACCTCATTTATCATATGCAGCAGCACTCAGCTGAAGTGTGGAGGTAAACAATTTTAAATAGCAATATTCTTGCTAGAATGCAGTCATCTTGACCACAGGAGCTTTGGAAAAATGCAGATTTAAACAGTTCACATTACTGTTTTATCTGCATTTCAGTCTGAATTACTAACTTATCATCAAGCTCAGCAATAAAGAAACATGGAAGGGAGATATTAAATATTTATGCCTACAGTTCCTTACAAGTTTTCATTGAAATATTAATTGCAAAACAAAAGCACAACTGTTCCAGCTACCAGGAGTGGTAAAGGCAACACTTAAAGCCAACTAACAGTGCCATAGCCAATTTAATTTTGTGTGCTAAAAGAATTGTCAGCTCAACTACAATTTGTCAAGGGAAATGCTTTGAAAATATATATTCAATATATTCAAAATATTTGTTAGTCACGTTGCAATCAGCACCTGACAGAACTGTTAAAGGATGTTGCAGGATAAACACAAACTAGGGAAATATCTCCCCACCCCGAGTGCCCAGGTTGTGCTGGATTCCTGTCGCAGCATTTCCTGCAGTTTTGCACACTCACACCAGGGCTGACACGTTAGCCCAGGGCTCCAGAGCCTGGCCTGGCAAAGCAGGTTCCACTTCACACCTCCCTGTCACCCAGAATTTTCTTAGCCTTCTGATGTTTCATATTGGAGTCAGAGTTTCTCACTTTCCCATGCCTTTTAACATAAACAAAGAATTGTTTTTTGTAAATATGGCCAGTGTTTGCATTCCTTCAAATGGGAGGAGAATGTGATTGACAGTCCTATTGACCAATGTGGTTGAGAGGTGGGAATTTCACCTTCCAATCCATTGTCACCTTGATAAAAGTATATATTTGGAAATTAATAAACAAAGGCTCTTTTTCGGCTCAGCGCTGCATCTCAAAAGATTCCAGGTCTCTGTGTGATCATCTCGTGTCCGACTGCATCACCTCCCCAGGCCATTTTGTTAACAGGTGGTCTGTTCCATCACAGAATGTCTTTTACACTAAGTTGCAATTATTTTTTTACAGGAAATAAAAGCTCACTGCAAGCTGAAAGAAATAAAAGCCGGTCTTTGCTGAAAGAGCTTATTATAAAAGGCAACCTGTGTGGGTGAGGAGGGGAGAAATGCCAGCTGAAACGGGCTGAAGAGAAAAACCAAAGAGCAGTTGGGACAAATGAAGAGAAACCTGATCTTCACAGAGATTAAATTATTAATTATCCTGGAGAAAGCCCCGTGTTTACCTCACACACCCCCAGTGCCGTAACAAGGGCCACCATCAGTGCTGCCTTGTGACACAGGCAGCTGCTCAGCTTATTGCATTACAGAGGATTTTAAATACTGCTGCTCCTCAAAGGCAGCGATATGGGGTCAAGAACATAATACCCATTGCAGAGAAATCTAATTCCAAAGCTGGGAAAGTCTCTTCCCACCCCAAAATGGCTTTAGGTATTGAAATGAATCCTGTATTACAGCTAAGCTTTGGTCAAAGCAGAAATTCTGACAGATTTATTACTACCTTATCAAGTGACTTCACGGTTTCAAAAAATACATATATTCTTCTAAAATCCATTTATCTAGGCAGAATTTAATAGTTGCAAGAAGAGTGTGCTCATTTAATTGAAATTTGCTCCTAGCAGGTTGCTCCAGGGCTCTCTGCATCTGCAGCACCCCACCAAGGCGTGCCTCCTTTTATTCCTGCCCTCTATCTCCCACACTCAGAGGCACACTTAAAATCATGCCAAGGCACTTTCCTTTATGCCTTTGCATTCTCAGAGAAAATTGCTTTTTAACTCGGGTCAGCTTCAATTTTAACTTTATTTTTTAGGAAATGTTTTTTAATCTGCAGCAGCTCAGCATTTATATACCTCATTTTACAGCGCTGCTCTGGAAGAGATGAAGGAAGTGGCCGGGGCCTCATCACCCCAAAGCAGTGCACTGTGTTCATCAAATGTGCTGTGAGGCTCTGGGGGAGACAGGAAAAATGGGCTGTAATTCTGGCTCAGGCCCTCCCCGAGGTAAAATCACTGCTGGGTGATGCTGGACGTGCCCTGAGGCACACACGTGTCCATGGGCCCACTGGACCATCACAACCTCAAAGCTTTTCACTTCTACAGACTGGCTGATTAACGAATGAAAAAAAAAAAAAAAAATCTAAAAGCCCTTCCAAGAGCTAAGGACAGCCCTGGAGAGGAGGAAGCAGAAATTATCACTCAGCTAAAAGCTTTCAGTTGCACTAGCACACATCTGGGATAACTTGTTCAATTCAGGGCACCTCCAAAGGAGCTGCCAGGATGCCACGGGAGCCCCAGGGGAGCCTGCAGTCCCTGAGGCAGCCTGGCATGATCCCTTTGCATGACCCTGTGAGGGGACACCAGGGCTCTGGGAGCAGACAGCACAGAGAGAAGTGTCTGGCACAAGGGAACCAGAAAGAGAGTGGATTTAAATTAGAAAGGAGGAAAATATCCTGGACTGTGAGGGTGCTGAGGCTGTTGCAGCAGCCCTCTTGTCAGAGGGTAGAAAAGAGCTGAGACACAGAGTTCTTGTTCATCACAGCATGAGAAGAGCCCTGGTTTATTCTTTACAGCTCAGCCATCCTGACTCCAACCATTCCCTGACTCTGGCTGCAGCAAATTCCTGCTGGAGGTTTCCCTTGGAACCTCTGACTGCAGGTGTTTGCAGCCTCTGACTGCAGCTTTTACCAGCCAGGCTGTGACTGCAGATTTTACCCAGCCAGGCTGTGACTGTAGATTTTACCCAGCCAGGCTGTGACTGTAGATTTTACCCAGCCAGGCTGTGACTGTAGATTTTACCCAGCCAGGCTGTGACTGTAGATTTTACCCAGCCAGGCTGTGACTGTAGATTTTACCCAGCCAGGCTGTGACTGTAGATTTTACCCAGCCAGGCTGTGACTGTAGATTTTACCCAGCCAGGCTGTGACTGTAGATTTTACCCAGCCAGGCTGTGACTGTAGATTTTACCCAGCCAGGCTGTGACTGCAGGCTCCAACAGCAGCTCTGACTGCACACCCATGCTGACCTCACAGCAGTGATTCTCTCTCCCCAGGAACCACCTTCTTCATCACCCTCTCCTTCATGACCTCCTCAGCAGCTCACCCACTCCCTTTTCTATCCCATTGATCTTTATTGGCTGTGGCTGTCCCTGGATCCTGGCAGTGTCCCAGGCCAGGCTGGACAGGGCTCTGAGCACCCTGGGACAGTGGAAGGTGGCACTAAGGGATCCTCAGGGTCCAACCCAAACCACTCCACGATTCTGTGATATTAGTACAGCAGCGTTCCATATAATTGAGACTGTAAACATAAACCAAATCTTTGACTAAATGCCCATTAGAAAGGAAACTCCTAACCAATTAATGGATGTAGGCTACTGAGCTTCTAAAAGTTAACAAAGAAACGTTTCAAATACATATTCTACTGGGTTTGGTTCCCATAATGAATTCTTAATGTAGAGGAGTTGATGCTTCATATTTCCTTTAGTCCACTTCCAATCACAATGCCAAGTGCACTTATCTGAAGGACATTATTTTAATGAAGTCATTTGTGCCCTTAAAAATTAATATGTCAGAGCAGTTAAAGTCTAGTGACTGTAACCAAACCAAATAATGTATAATGGGGAAACGCAGTGAGAACAAAATACAGCCTGAAATCAAGGTTAAAGCAGTTAACCTTAGGGAGAAGAGGGAGAAGAAAAGCCAACACCAATTATATGTCCCCTTGACACACCATAAAGAATACCATTACATTGTCACCACCCAGCAGCTGTGAATGGAGATTATTAACCATCACTGTACTGTACACTGAAGGCACCGTGAAATTTATCTTCATTTGAGGAGATAAAAATTATATTCTTGTGGTCCAGAGACACTTGATCTAAAAGAAGCCCCTTTAGCAGCACAGTACCAGAGCTTCTCAGAGAACCATGACTAGAAAAGTCCTTTTTGTTGTAAAGAGTTTCATGCAAGACAAACACATTGCAAAAATATGATGCAACATTCACTCCTCCAGTTCTTTAAGCCAAGCCGTGCAGAAACTTCTGTTTAATTCCATCAGTACAGGAAAATACTTCCCCCATTTTTGCATAAAGACTGTTTTGGTATCAGCTCCTTAAATCAGACCAGCTCCAACTCAGGGCTTCCTGCCTTTAAATAATTCATCTTTTCCCACATTCAGGTGGGAGCGAACCACGTTCCATCTGAAATGCCAACAACATGCAGGAATGCAAAGTGCTCCTGCTGATGTGCTACCCCTTCCCTCAGTGAATGCCATCATCCCAGTAAGCACTGGCACGGCAGAACTGGGGCTCCTTCCCTCAGCATCCCAGCAGTGCCACCCACAGATTCGCTGCCCTTTGGGGGGTGGAGGGCATTCCCAACCAAGCACACAGCAAGTGTGAACTCTGTCCAGATTTCCTGATGTCCAACCTCGCTTTCAGCAAATGGACAATGCTCTTCTCTCCTGCAGAGGAAGGCCATGCCCACTGGAGCTCTGACACCACAGCAGTTCACTTAAACTGCTGCTCACAACGGGGTTTTCCTCATTATGAGCTGCAAACGTCTCCAGGAGAGAAAAGCACAATCACATTTGCAGGACCCATCACAGATATTTATGTGTTCTTCTCCTTGGCCCGTGGAATTCACTGGTTTGATAAACTCCCTTCCCCCTTTAGCACAGCTGAGCAGTCTCCAAGGTGCACCTCCAAACCAGATTAATGTACCTGCAGAACATTCATAAGGTAAAGAAATGTAATTTAATTTGTGATTGCATAAACCAGTCACGGAAGCCTCCCAAGAAGCCTGAGTTTTCATTTCTTTCATGGTAGACATTTAATTATATGATAATTACTTACAGCTTGCAGCTCAGCTTCTACTTTTATGAAATATAAATTGCTCTTCACTCAAAAGAGCAGGATGAGCATTTAAAAGGCTTCATTAAGTAGGTTTTAAGATTTTTTTGACGACTTTCTTTAAGCTGTGGAATGGAAAGCAGATGTACCTGTAAACTGAAACTTGCTCCACAGAAGAACAAAGTAGACTTGCTAATGTAATACCAGGATGGATGAGCCTTTACAAGAAAAAATATTAACTTTTAACAAACACTTTTTTTTAAAAAAATAACAAACAAAATATTTCTGTCAAGCTGCATGATAAAAGGGACCAGAAGGGGATAAGCAGTGTTGCCAGATCTCAGACATGAACAAGGCAATTTATTCTAAATTTCCAGAGCTTGGAAACCTGAGGTTGTGTCAGACTCACACCATATTAAAGCAGCCTGACTGAAAACCACCAACTCATTTGTGGCTTCCTAAAAGCCTAGAAAACAGGAATTAAGAAAGCAGAAAGAGAAAGACAAGAAAAATAACTTCAGATGAATTTATATATTGTAATTCTGTGACTGTTTTGGCCTTGATTTTGATTTTAGACCATTAGGAGATGGCAGTGCTGGTCCTTCTGCCCTCTGGTATCTTCACAGCGCTACAAGATTAGACAAAGGAACAACGTGAGGACACAAAATCACCAAAGGCTGAGGTCCTGCCTGCTGCAAAACGTCCTGCAGGTGTTACTGCTACACACAAATATCTCACAGAGGGGGTAAAAAGGTGCAAATCCTGCAGGAAACATTCTCCTGCAGGCAGCACCTTCTCCTCCATCCCAGGCAGGAGAGGTGAGCTCAGAAAGGGGCTGAGGTGTGAACTCACCTCCTGAGACTCCAACAGGTGAGTCTGTCTGATTTTAGATTAGCAGCTGGGTATGCCCATACCATTAATTACATCTGGGCTCAGTAAACACGAATATACAAAATGAGACAATAAAACTGGCACACAGAACCTGCCTGTGAATTCTGCTTGGCAGCTGTTTGCCACCCTCCAGGTCAGCACCTCAGAAGAGAAATTCCCTCTGAAGCAGAGGAACACAAAACTGGAGATTTGCCTAGACCAGGGCCCTGTTAAGGAAGCTAAGCAGATCTAAACCCCACAGAGTGAAAGGCTCAGTTAAACTGCATCAAGTCTTTGTAGGGACACTCTCAGTCAGAATTAAAAAGTATCCTATGTGAAAGAGGCTTATTAATTCCCAAGGGAAAAAAAACCCAAAGCTTATTTTGATATCTTTTGTCACTTAAATTCTGAAGTAACAAGTCTACTGAGATTTTGATCATTTGGTTTAAAAGGCACTTTGGAATTGTTTTCCTAAGGGCTCCCACCCAGAGCAGCATTTGCAGGCTGCAGTGTCATTTCAGACACTTCACAAACACTGCAGCACTGGGCACTCACGTCACCCCAGAGCCTCCTCTCTGGTGAATTCAGTTCACTGTTTCTCCTTCTTCTGGAGATGGCAAAGAGACACTTTTAATTGTGGCCATGGGCCAGCAGCCCCCCAGACACTGGTATTTACAGAGGATGTGAACAGAGCCCCTAAAACATGGGCTGGGATCAGCCTTGATCCAGGGGAAAATAAAGAGCCAACACCCTACCACAAGCTGTGTCACCCTGGTTTTGAGGATTTTTCTAATTTGTCTGATTTGCCTTTCATACTGGAGTCAGAATTTTTACTTCCCCACACTTTTTAATATAAACAACAGCTTTGTTTTCCTAACTTTGGTTGCATATTTTTAGGTAGGAGGAGAAAGTTGCTTGACAGTTGTCCTGACCAATGTGGTTTGGGAGGTGGGATTTCATCCTCCAACCCACAGGCACCTTTGGAAATGTATAAAATTGAGTTTTGTAAATAAATTTGCCCCCTTTTTTTCCCCTGCTTTGCTCATCACCGTGCCCTCCTGAAGTTCCTTCGCGTCGTGTTGCAGCAAAGCTGTGCCTTGGCTGGAACGGGCAGAAAAGTTCATCTTTATTTTATGTAGCTTACAAAAAGGGCAGAAAATGCCACGCCATTTCATTCTGAGCAGCCCCTTCCATTACCCACTGCAGCACACAGCACGTAGCAGCTCAGCAGCAAAGGAAGGAAATTAAGAAGTGTAGAGGAGCAAAAGGAGTTGGATTTCCAGCTGAGACATGGAGAGAATTGGGAGATGGTGAAAGGCTGTTTTGTGTGGCACTGAAAACTCCCCCAGACCCCCTAAATTTTAGGGTCAAAGCCCCCCAAAATCACCCCAACCCCCAAAATTTGGGGTTAAATCACCCCAGAATCACTCCAGAGCCCTCAAATTTGGTATTTTCTGTACCCTTACTCACACCAGCATAGTCTGCCAGGCTCAGGCTCCCAAACAGCCTCATATTGATCAGAAATGTCTCAACCTGGGGAAATCAGCTTAATGCTGGAGCAAAAGCTGCCTGGCAGCACACAGAAAATTTAAAAGCATTTTTTGAGCACAGGTGCTGAAGGCAGTTGTGCCTTTGGGCTGCCTTTGGGTCTCTCCCAAAGGGAAAAGGTGCTGGGAGCTGCTGTGAGACCTGACATGCTTTTGGCCACACACTTCGCCTTGAAAGGGGAAAATATCTTTTCCAGCTGCTTTTCTGGAGCTTATCTCATGTCCAGAGAGGGAAGAGAAGGGTCAAGGGACAGGCAGACAGCACTGCCTTCTCTGCCCTGGCCTCTGTACTACACCCATTTCCTCACCACACCAGGGGTTCAGGCAGTGAAATGGTGTGAAGGCAGTGGGGAGTTAAGGAGAACACCCAATCACACACTCCCGTAAAAATAAAAGGTTTTGTCTTTTAAGTTCCATTAAACCTGGCTGAAATTTTGCATCTGCAACAACTGCACAATTAAGACTGCAAGAGATGAAGTTGTAATTTAAGCCTATAATTAAAACAGAACTTCTAAAACGCAATCTTTTATTCTTTCCAATCTGTTCTTTTAACATTTTATCAGTTTAAGGCACTTTTAAAGCAAGATAAAACACCACACTCTTCCCAGAAAGTGAAGTAGCAGGGCCTCAGACAACATCTGCCATCAGGCAGGTGCACTTTGTGCTCCAATGAAGAATGTCCCATTTTTCATAGTTGGATACTGCTGGGGAACCTCATTAGAAACCAAATTACTACCTGCATCAGGTTTACACTAATGTATTGACATCTACAGCACTTGTTAAATGAACCGTAAATCCAATACACTAAAGTCATTTTCAACTGAATCAAATCAGGTTTCAGTCAAAAGAATTACAATGGTCATATACTTAAAGCTTGGCACTTTCCTGGTGTCTCCAGCTAGATCATTTCAGACACAGAGAGAAAATTGTGAACCCCTGAAACAGCACAAGCTGAATTGGGCACGCTGCAAGCATACCAAACACAGGGAGAGGAGTCTGAGGGTGATAATTGGCTCTAATTGACTACCTGGTAAAGCTACCCAGGCATCCACAGGCACAGTCCTTACACCAATCTGTTCTCAACAGACACTATTTTCCTTCTCCTTAGCTAATTTATACTTTCACACTACGAACCCCATTGTTCGCGTTTCAGAGAATCTTTTCATTTTAAATCTTCAGCTCCTCTGGAGCAGTGGGGTGCAGAACAGGAGGACCAGGCAGCAGCACTGGGCACAGCCCTGCTCAAAGCTCAGGAAGAAAAATGCCTTGGGAAAAAAAAACACTCATGTGTTGCCTCTTCCCCTCGCAGCCACCACTGGTCTTCTTTTAATACTGACCTAAAAATCTTTGACCCACATTTGAGTGAGGAGAGCATTAACCCCCATTTCCCTTTATCTCAGGATCCATGATTTCCCAGTAAATCCAGGTCTGTCATCCCGTGCACAGTACAGGGGGGGATGTCAGCAGAGAGGACAAAGCTGGTTTCCCCCACCCTGCTCCTCCAGCCCACCTTTCCAGCTTCTTTAAACCAAGATATTTGAAAGGCCTAATTCAAATTCAGTACAGCTACGAATTTGAACCAGCAGATTTGTCCAGCTGGATTTTCCTCCAGCCTCACACAGACACTTTCCCTAAGTGGCCTCAGTTCTGCTTAATTCATTTCCCAGAAACAGAAAAACAGCAAATGTAAATTAAAAAGGAAATATATATGAGCCAGCTCCTCTATCAGCATAAATTGAACCTGGTACCAGCGAATTACTCTGACACTTAGTGTCTGAGGAACCAGCTCCTTATCAGGAGTTTATATAGATTAAATTCATTTACTAGGCTAGACTGTAAACAATCTCCTTTGGCCTCCTGCTATCTAAACCCCAGGCAGACTCTCTGTGCAAGTCCTCCTCCCCTTTCCTTGGGGCAGTGCTGCCTCCACGATCTGCTCCAGCCATGAAGAGATGCCCCTTGGAAGAAGCAGCCACACAACAACAGCACAAAAGGCCACATTCAGTTTCTGCAGCCTGGAAGAAATCCTGCTGACCAGTCAGAAATAATTGGTGATCTTCTAACGTGAGAAGAAACCTCAGTAGAGGGGGTGGAAACGACTTGTTTCCATTCCTGCACAGAGCTGGTCTGTTTGGAGAGCTGGGGCTGCCCAGCTGGATGGTGCTCCCCCTCCTTTGGCCACTTTCCATCCCCATTTTCCATTTTCCACAGTGCCTGTGCTGTTCTCAGCCTGTTCCTGGAGGACTCCAGCAAAAACTCATCCTGCCAGTGCACTCAAGGACACTTTTGCAACACACCTGACATTCACAGGCTGATGGTGAAGGCGAGGGTCACCCACACAGTGCATCTCATTCCCCTGTTGGTGCTGGAATGCTGGATCTGCCCCTGGAACAGGGCTCTGGAGCCTCCCAAGCTGGCACTCAGCCTGTCCCCAGCACGGGGGCAGCTCCAGGGCAGGGACAAGCTGGCACAGCCCAGCAGAAGGCACTGGGCCATTTGCTATCGAGTGAAAGGTCAGCAACTCATCGTGGGGAAACACAGAAAATGCTGGTAAACAGAAAACACAGCCTCAAGCAGAGTGAAGGTGGTTGGAGTGAGGGTCACACTCACCTTGGAACAGATTTGTTTTCAGCTGCTTTTTCCTTCCAGTTCTCAATTTTTTTGTCCTACTCTGTTTTGCAGTATATTGTTAATCTCTTACTGCCCTGTGGACAAGCACCTTGCACACACATTTCAGAGGTGCAGCTCCTTCCCCTTGCCTCCCTGGGCTGCTGTTTGCATCAGTGTGCCCAGGAGAGGGATGAGGATGCCGTGCAACTCCCCCCAGCCCTTTCTGCAGGGAGCTGGGAAGGCAGGCTGCACCCTCCTCACCACGCCAGCCCAGTGCCAGCTCCCCTACACCTTAACCACGGGCATTTTATCCCCCTCCACGCTGAAAAATAAAAGAGTAGGCATTAATTGAGCAGCTGTAAGGTTGCTTTGCATCCTGCAGAGCCGGGTGCCTTCACAGGATTCTCCCAGACCACCAAAACACGGGTGGAGCGACCAGCACTGGGGCTGAGGCAGGAGCTGTGAGCTGGAGAGCTGCTCCTAAAGCCATGGGAAGGAATAAAGTCTGTGATTTCACTGAGTCTCTAACACACCCTCTGTGACCAGCACGTTCTCCAGGGGACTGGGGGATCACATCACTGCACTGGGCTTCCCTTTATAGAAGGCAAAAAACCTGCAGGGCAAGCAGGGAACAGAGTCAAAGAAAAGCCTGGTCCTTTGGGTGAAGGGAAAGAGGTTCAAAAGGTGTGCCAATGAAAAGGCAATACCCAGAAATTGAGGTTAGTTCAGAGCCAGTTACAAAAACTCAGAACAAAGAGTGGCTACGCGAGCCTTTAAAAACTAGTAGCACATCCAGAAATAAAGGCCAATCTTAGAGTGAGCTGTAAAGGAGACACACGAAATCCCCAACACAGCAACAGGTCAGAAAGGTCCTTTCACTGCAGAGCTCTCCAAATGCAACACAACAAGCAAACCTGCTGATGCTGAGCGAGTCAGGATGATTTCCTGCTAGTCCAGAGTCTGTGCCCAACCACAGTGCAAACCAGCCAGAGCATCAAGCCACATAATCAGAATAAAAGCATCAAAACACCTTCCTCAGACATCTTTGATGAAGGCTTCTGACTCTCAAATTACCTGCCACGCTTAAATTTATTATTTTTGATGACGGTATTTTGTTTTCATCCAAACTAATTATGCCCAAATCAATGGTAATGGTAGATTTGGCATCAATTATCCCTGTAGCTGCTCTCAACTTAAATCATCCTTTTGCACACAGATAATTCCCTTGGCTACCTCCTGCCACAGCATCGACACCTGAGTATTTATTTCACTCATTATTTTTATGCACATGGCTGGTGTGTGATAGAAGCTACAGGAATATCAACAGCTTCCCTCTCCTGTGCTGTCCAGAGACAGGAGAAGCTTTCTCTGCTCAGAAACTGAGCTGTGTCCACAAAACCTTCCCCAGTCACAGACCCTGTGCCACACAAGTGCCCGAGCAGGTAATTTGTGGAGCCCTGTCAGTACAAGACCAGATTAACTGATGTACTAGAACCCTGTCTCTTCATTTAAATTACTGGAGAGTCAAGAGTTCAAATAAGCTGAAAACTGTTGGGTTGTTGGTTTTTTTTTTTTTTGCACAAAAGAAAGACTTGGGCACTTTTGCAGCTTCTCACTTCTCCAAGTCTTCCCTGGCCTGGAAGGGATTGCTCAGTTCTGAGAGAGAAGCAAAGCCCACAGTGATGGGGATGACAGATGGATCCACCTGCTGGCACAAATCCACATTTTCTGTCTATCCCACTTCCAAACCAGAAAAACAAAAATAAAATTGCCTGTAGGAAGTGAAAGATTTCTGCATCATTATTTACATTATTACGCTGTCCACCTTTTTTCCTCACATAAAAATCACCTAGGTCAAAAGCAGTCACTTGACCTTCACAGAAAAAGAACCCATAACCAAATAGATGCAGAAACAAAAACATTTTTTCTGACATTCTGACTCAGAATGTAAGAATCATCTCAAATTGCCCCTCTACACTTGAAAATTGCATTTACTTCTGAGACAAGTAGGATTAGTCTCGGTGACAGATTAATTTGCTTTTTGATGCAGAAAAAGTGCTCTGTGGGATGAACACAAACACTGCAGGCTCCAGAGGATTGCAGGAGAGCATTTCACCTCCAGGTCACTGGTTCAAGTTCCACCTGGAGGTTGGGAGAGAAGATTTTTTTTAATGTCTAACGTTCAATGGTCCATGTGAAATGAGTTTTGTTGTTGTGCCTTCACTTCAGGTTAACACTAGTGACTGTCAGTGGTGAGGCCAAGGACTGGGCAAGTGCAGTGAGCAGCAAACCCTCCTGCATCCATAAAGGAAACTCTGCTGAAATGCAGTTGTTCAGTGACAAAAACAAAGGATTTCTTGACACTGGGGTTTATCAGCTCATTGCTTGTCACCAGAATTAAAACTGTTCCAAGTGAACGCTGAAGGCAGCATTTATAACCAGTTAAAACTCAGATCTGATTCAGAGATGAACAGGCTGCTCTCCTCTAGAAGCTTCTCCTTTTTTTTCCTATTTGCATATCTGTAACTTTCTCTAAAAGAAACACATCTACAGCCCCAAAGCCTGGGAGACTGCAGCTTTGGAGCTTTTCCAGAAGCACCAGCTGAGGCACGTTGCACCTGGAGAGGTCTGCTGCAGGCAGATGGAAATAAGCAATAAGCCATTTCTCCTTTCTGTAATCCCACACCACCAATAACCCTGCCCCGAGGCCTCATTCCCTCCCTGCTGTGCATATTGAGCCACTTTCACTCCCGTGACACAACACACCTAATGGATTTTAAAAGCAAAAGGCTCCTTGAGATTTCCCAAACCGAGGCGCCGCTTTAAAGGGCAGAACTGGAGACACTTTGCTCTGGGGAGGGGCTGCTGCTGGCAGGATGCTCTGCCTCAGCAGAGCCACGGCAGCAATGAAAACCCTGCAGGCACTGGGAGCAGCTGAGCTGAGCACGGAGCTCTGCAGGAGACACTGGAGGGGGAATGCAGAGAAGCTGCTGTGGCTCCTGAAGCCACGCTGCAGACACCAAAGTGATGCTCAAAGCACCACGAGCTGCTCTGAGGCTGTGCTGGTCACCTTCTCCCACAAAATGCATCCCTTAAAATAGTTCTGGCCATGTCTCTTCCCCCAGTCTTTGCACATTAGAGGGAAAAAAAGGCAAGCTTGCCTGCAATGAGTAGAAGAATCAACAAATTAACTGATGGGTTTTTCCAGATCTTGCCATGATGCTCTTGAAAAGAAAAACAGGTTCTTGCACCAGCTACCCACCCACAACAATTTATGGCACCTGATTTGGGGGCACTAACCTGTACACACAAAATGTGTCAGTCCATATTATTCACTGTAAATGTGTCATCAGCATGGAAATATGCTCTGCAAGGCTACTGAGGCTGGGCCTGAAATTGTAAACAGCCCATTAAATAGGAGCAGTAAATACTCCAAAGTGCTGTAGATCCCAGCCAGTTAAAAAGCACCAGACAGACTTTAAACCACAAAGAAAATACCTGGCTCCATCTAAATCCCCTTCTTGCAATCCAACGCAATGCTGCACTGCAAGAAATTGAGGGGGAAAGAGACAGCAGGTAAAACCCACTCAAGGACAGAAAATCCAGGAGCACTTTCACACCTGCTGGAGCAAACAGCAACAGCAGCATGACAAGCACCCCTGTGGAAGAGAGGGGTGAGACACAGGCAGGGGATGCTCAGGAGCACCAGCCTTGTTCAGATCAGAGGGCAGCTGGGCCATCTCAGGCTGCAGAAACAAGAGCAGGCTGCCCTGGGGTGACTGGGGAGTTTGCACTGCAGCACAGAGCTGTGGGGGAGGCAGAAACAAGACGTGGTGTCCAGCTTAGAGGAATGTTTTTGCTAAGACAAAAGCATCAAGTGCAGCTGGTCCTGTGTGACCTGGGCCAGTGCAGACATGGGATGGGGACCTGGGTCTTACCACCACAGAGGAAACACCTGAACTGGTTTTTTGCTGATCCTCACAGCAATTCACACTGCTCTCAAGGATAGAAACCACGCTCTTCTTTCTTTACCAAAGACCACAAAACATCATTTACTCCCCTGATTGCATTAACCAATATGAAACAAAGTAATTTTTAATAAAGTGTGCCATGGCAGAGAAAAATTGATACAATCACAGAGCTGGTATAATAGGATTTAATTCTGCTTCAGATGTGCTAGTTTTAATAAAAAAGGATTGAGCAAATCTAAAATAAATTACACTGAAAGGTCAGGCTTATTGCTTGTACAGTTATGTTAACTCTTCCACAGACATTTTTACAGACTGTATTTATGAGACCTTTTGATTTTCAGAAGAGGTATAAAATACATCTGCAATTTTCTCATTATTTGCAGCAATGTTTCTTCTACAAGTGTCATTTCTTGGTACTTCAATATAGATTTATTTAATGGACATCTATAAAAAATGATGAGTTATTTATCAGGTGGTTTTGTTAAATTAGTGAAACTGTAATTCCCAATGGAAACTTAAACCCAACTAGAAAAAAATTTGTTAAGGGAATGATGATTTCCATTTGTGTGCCAGTGACACTTGTGATTTCTTATTCATTAATCATTCCACCAGCATGTCATTTATTCAATAGAAAGGGAATCAATTACTTATTTTTATATACAGCCAAGGCCCTGATACTGAGAACCACTCAGAGCAGCCATGAATTGGAAAGAACTGTAGACACTCAATCTTATTACAAGGCTCTTATTGACATCACCTCCAGAGCCTGCCCAGGATCACAGCCCACATCACTTGGTGCTTCCATGCCCCAGAGATAAACATCCCTCCTACCCCTAAAGGAAATACATGGCACAAAGAGCCCTCAGCAGGGCCTGCAGAGAGGGGAGCTTGCTGCAGTCCCAGCTCAGAGCCCAGGGGCTGCTGCTCTCCTGCACTGCCTGACATAAACCACCCTGCAGGCACAGCCAGGGACCCCCAGCTGCACTCACACCATCCCTCTCTTCCCCAGCCCCCTGCCATTGCCAGGGCTGCACAGCCCAGCAGCTGGGCTCAGCTGGCCTCCTGCTGCAGCAGCCCTCTTGTCAGAGGGCAGAAATGAGCTGGGACACAGAGCTCTTGTTCATCACAGCATGAGAAGGGCCCTGGCTCATTCCTCTTTGCAGCTCAGCCANAGCAGAGCCGGCAGAGAGGGGAGCTTGCTGCAGTCCCAGCTCAGAGCCCAGGGGCTGCTGCTCTCCTGCACTGCCTGACATAAACCACCCTGCAGGCACAGCCAGGGACCCCCAGCTGCACTCACACCATCCCTCTCTTCCCCAGCTCCCTGCCATTGCCAGGGCTGCACAGCCCAGCAGCTGGGCTCAGCTGGGCTCCTGCTGCAGCAGCCCTCTTGTCAGAGGGCAGAAATGAGCTGGGACACAGAGCTCTTGTNAGGTGTTCTCTGCTGCTTCTGGGGGGTTTTACCCAACTCAGGTGAACATGAGACCTCACACTTGGAAAAAGAACTGTCATTACCTCAGCCTTGATATAATCTAGACACCAGAAGCTCAATTCTCTACAGCCACACCAGAGAAATCCTGCTGAATTTGACCAAAGAACAGAATATCCAAGCCAGTGTTGGTACCTGTCTGCATCCACAGTTCCAGGGAAGCAATCCACCAGCAGTGAGCACAGACAGAGTGGGCTGGACTGTGTCACCACATCTAAAAGTAAAATTACAGTGAAGTTCCACTCAACACTCACACCAGTAAAGGGTCAGGAAACTGCACACAAGCACCTCTGACAGCAGCAGGATAACAAAGACCTGACACAGCAGCCAAGGACTTTCCCAGGGCATCTTGAGTATTAAGAGTCACTTCAGTTCCAAAACACTGATTTTTATTTCATTCTAATGAAATGAATGGCTACTAGGTGACTAGGAAACTGGAAGAGAGTGTTGTCTGCATTTTTCTGTTTGGAAAGTACAGCAAACCTTAGAGAAACCTCCTCAAATCTGCCTCAACAGCTAAAACATCTACCAAGCTCTTAATCCACCATTTCATACACTCTTTTCCTTCTGACAAGATATCTGTATCTATTTCCACCTATAGAAGATAGAGACACAAACTACAGTGTTTGCACAGGCCCTGCTACACAGAACCTGCAGTCACTGCTGCTGTGATGGATGGAAATCCTCTCGTGCCCCACAGGAATGTGGTCTCCATCTGGCAAAACTATCTATTTTGTCTTTTATTTTAATCAGTTTCCTGCCAGCTGAGGCCTGCATCCTTTTGATAAAGTGAACAATGTCCTCAATCAACTCTTCTTGATTTTTTTCCCCTCTCTATTTTTAAAAGCAACAGCCCAAGACCATAAAAGCAGTAAAAAATATTGCATTTTCTCAACTTTTAGTACTATAGCCAGTTCCCGATGAGAAAAACATTTCTATAGCAACCCTTAAACCAAGCCCTCAAGGCCTTTCGAATTAAAAATAATTTATTAAGGCAGAGAAACTGGCAACACTGCTGCTCTCAGGTTGTAGGCACCTTTGTTTAACCAAGAGCCACTCAGAAAACCAAGGCACATAATCCTGAGCAAGATCCAGAGCCTGAGCGAGGCTGTGCTGAACACGCCCATCCTGCCGCAGGATTAATTAATTAATGACATTAATTACTGAGAGGAGCCTGCTCTCAGCTCTGGAGGGAGCCTCCCCACAGCAGAACACCCAGTTCTGAGCAGGGTGTTCAGAACCCAAAGCCTGGGGAGGAGCCAGGGTGCTGTCAGTGGTTTCACTCCAGCACCCAGAGCTGATTGCACGGGGCGCATCACTTGGTGTGATGGGCTCCATGGGACTTTTAGTTTCTCCCAGTGAAGGAGGAAAACTTTCTGCCCGCCTCCACACAGACTGAACACTGCAAGGAGCCTTCTGTGCAGAGACATCCCTTTCTGTGGGTTTGCCTGTGCACAATACCCGTGGATGGGCACTGGGATCAGCCAGCCAACCCTTGCACCCCAGGCTTCTAAACAAACTCCGAAACCAGAATCCCTGGCAGCCAGCATTGGAACAAAGTCCTGCAGCACCCAGGAAATAAATAGACTGGCATTGCTCCTGTGTTTCTGATTCTGCCTCGGGTTCACTACAAAGTAACTTGCAGCTCGATAAACCTTGACATGTTTTCATGTTATAAAAACAAAGACAAAAACTTACTTATTCACTTTTTACCTCATACATCCCAAATCAATAATTGCATCTATTGATCGATGACAAATTCAAAACTTTAATTTACATTGAGTACCATAACCTAATAAGATGGCAACAACTGAATTTGTTGAAATCGATTTTCGTTTCCAACAGAAAATCTTCAGGCCCATAGCATAATAAGATGCAGTACACGGAGCAGTTAATTACCAGTGAGCATCACAAAAAGTTCAAATTAAATTTCTTTTTGAATATTGAAAGAAAATGCTGAGTCTCCAGGGCTGACACTTAAGAAAAAGAAACTTCTTGTACTTCTTCCACATGTTCAGTCACGTAATGTTAATCAACCCTTTGTAACATAAATAAGTAAAATTATATCAGAGATATGTATGTACAGAAGCCATAAATTAATGCCGACACATTTTGAAAGGAGAGGGGCTTTGTTTTTTTTTTTAATTACAGCAACATAATTTTAATGGTAAGTCCCTGAAGAGAAGTCCTGTTTCTGTGGGGCAGACATGTCACTGAATGTGCTCTAACACAAAGCCAACACAGACCTTGCAGGCTGGCTCTGGGTGGCACAGCGAGTGCCACATCAGCTATAGATCAGTTTCAACTTTGACAGAGGCCTTTTAAGCTGAACATAATGCAACTTCTGCGTGGGAAGGCATCCTCAAATCACCTTACACAGCAACTAAGCAGCCAGCCAGGCTGCTGCAGCAGCCCTCTTGTCAGAGGGCAGAAATGAGCTGAGACACAGAGCTCTTGTTCATCACAGCACGAGAAGGGCCCTGGCTCATTCCTCTTTGCAGCTCAGCCATCCTGACCCCAACCATTCCCTGACTCTGGCTGCAGCAAATTCCTGCTGGAGGTTTCCCTTGGAACCTCTGATTGCAGCTTTTACCCAGCCAGACTGTGACTGCAGGCTCCAATAACAGCTCTAACTGCACACCCAGACTGACCTTGCAGCAGGGATTCTCTCCTCAGGATCCTCCTTCTTCATCATCCTCTCCTTCCCTCTTCCTCAGGGTTGTTCCTCCTCCTCCTCCCTTCATGGTGATTCTCCCCTCACCAGCTCATCCACTCCCTTTTATCACCTTTGTCCTTATTGGATACAGCTGTGGCTCATCAGGGGCAAGGCTGAATTGGTAATTAGCACAGGTGTTACCCATGGGGTGAGAGCCGTTAATTACACAGGTGTTACCCATGGGGTGAGAGCCGTTAATTACACAGGTGTTACCCATGGGGTGAGAGCCGTTAATTACACAGGTGTTACCCATGGGGTGAGACAGCTGTTAATTACACAGGTGTTACCCATGGGGTGAGAGCCGATAATTACACAGGTGTTACCCATGGGGTGAGACAGCTGTTAATTACAGAGGTGTTACCCATCAGGGCAAGTTCACCTGTATTCCCTTCTCCTACAGGCTACAGCCAACACAGAAGTGAAGGAATGGCACAGAGCACCTCAGTATTGTCACACCCCTGGCCTTGTTCAGTGAGTGGAGCTTCTCCATCTTCACATTTCCTCCTTTCAGGTCCAACCCCACCACCTGGGCTCTGAACAGTAACAACAGGGGAGCCCTGCAGGCAGGAAAGCCAGAGAGGAGCAAAGCCCACCCACCAGAGCCTTCCCAATTGCACTCACTCAGCAGCAAGTTACAGAGGCTTTACTTTCAATTTCCATCTACTAGCAATAAAAATAGATAGGTCAAGCCCTCAATGTCCAGTTAGTTGCACACAGATTTTCCCAGCCCAGCTCTCACCCCTGCCTAGCACAGGCAATGTTTTCCAGGGTTCAGCCTTTTCTCTCTCCCCTTTTCAAATGTTGGGAGCGTGCTGTGAGAGCAGGGCTTGCAGGGGGACAGGGCACTGTGCCAAGACACCCCATCTGTTCATGTGGACAGCTTCCCAAGGAGCCTCCACATGGACACATCCATGATGTCAACTGACCCAGCAGGATCTGAAATAAGGCCTAGAGGCAAAGGCTTAGTCCCAGCTAAGAGTGCATCTTCTGCTCCTGACTGCAGCACCCTTCCATCCCAAACCAGCCAGGATTTAAAGCAGGTTGTAATAACCACCAAGGAACAGACCCCGTGCACCAGAATGATCAGAAGACATCAGGTTCATATTAACTTTTATTTTCATATATGTACACCTTAAGAAACAAAACCCAGCTTGAAAAAGTTCAGCAGTTATCTTGAACAACACAACACTGACATACCTTTGAGGCAGCAAATATCACTCCTATTAAGGCTCTCATGAAAGGATGGATACCATGCAAATGCAATTAAAAAGTACATTACATTTCAAAATATGCAAACTAAGTTCAACTTGAAGTCTTTCAGAAAAAGAACACATCAAACATTAGAACCATGAGCCACAAATGCATTTACATACATGCTTGAAGCTAAGTGTGTGGACCAGAGAAAATTCAGTAAAATGTAACAGCTGCCAACCTCTTTAGTGGGATCAGAACTACAGTTGGTGATCAATCCCTTCCAGCATCACAAGTGCCAGTGAGTGCACCAACCTCATGGTTCTGCATTCACATAAACAGGTGTTGACTGCAAAATTCCACCTTTTTTCAACCTGTAATGCTTTGGCATTTATTTCTCATCACTGAAAGTACCTGATCCCCCTGCTGAACGTGGGCAGGAGGCCTGCACAGAGTGCCTTAAGCAGGAACTGCACAACAAAGTTACTTCCACTGATGCCAAACTGATTTTTGCTTCTATATATTCTTCAAATATATTCGTAGCTTTATGAAGGACGTATAAAAACAAAAATCAGTTTGGCATCACCATCAGGCACTTAGAGAGATTCTGATTAATTTCTGTATACTGTACTCCTTGCTCATCATCTCAAAGAGTGATAGCTGCTTTTTCCTTAAACCCTTACCAGCATTAGCACTAAATCAAGCAAGCAATGCTAATCTACAAGAAAAAAATTCTTAGTTAGTATTTTAGTATAATAACACCACCACTGGTGCACAAACCAGCATCTAAATATGATCTAATGTTACCAGCAAGAAGAAAGTTCCTTTCTTCTCTGTGTCATTGTAACAAACTGAAATTAAATACAATGAAGGTGGTTAGCAGCAATACTTTTTGGTGTCATCACTAGCATAACTCAAAAAGAAAAGGACTAATAAATTGGAAATGATGAAAATGTGAAAAGGAAACCACAATTGCTGTGACCTCTCCCAGGATGTTGTTACATGCACTGCCTGGTGAGTCAAAGGTGCTGGGTGACTTTTTTCAAGCCTGATGTTTACACCATCAAATTTTACTTGCCCACTGAAAAGGAACTAAATTAATTTTCAAAGCGTTTTTTATCTTGCAGCATTTTTGACAACTCTAAAATTGCCTAAAGGCCCAAACATTTCAGAAGTTTTCTATCACATCACATCCAGCGCTTACTAATTTCATACAAACAGTATTCCTCACCTAAGAAAATAACAGCAACAAGTGGGAAGATTCTTTCATTTGTCACCTAATTTTGAGTCACAGCAGCATGTAATTTAAGATACTGCCAGGCACACAGTGTGTTGGTATCTGCAACTGGAAGAATGAAAAAGGGAAGAGAAAGATCCATTTTCCTTTAATCCTGACCAGCAGCTGTTAGCAATTTTCTTTAGTTATCTCTGTAGGACATGATGGATGGGAAGGCTCAATCTGCAAGGAACTGGTTTGTAGTGTCCAAGTGCTCTCAAGGACTGCTGTTCAACAGCACATTCAGTTTAACTAGGGACTGCAGACTGCAAGAGGTAACAGAGAGTTCCTGGGAGAATCTATCATCCCTCAGAGAAGCTGTCTGATCAAGGGATAAGATCTGAAAGAACAACTGCATGATCTTCTGCTCTATGGTTTGTGCATCATGTCATTGACACAAATGAACATTAACTCAAGTGGTAACTCAAACCAAGAGACCTCCATAAAACATGTTGAGATATAACTCAAACCAAGAAATCTGCATAAAACAACATGTTGAGATACTACCATTTTAAGACTTCCCATACACTTTGCAACACAGAGAAACTGGATACACAAAAACATGCAAGTCAAACAAAGCTAATCTACAATAAACAAAACCAGAATACACTTATTTCAAGACTTAAAACATTAAAATATTCATCCAGTGCTAAATAGGAGCAAGAGAATCAGCTCTAGACCTAGCCATGTAATTCCATAAACGTTTCAACTGGCTCTTTCAGCCTTTATTTCCCATCTCTTTTAACTTGTTTTTAGCATTTCAGGCCATAAACTTAGTGAGTGGCACACGAGCCAAAAAGCAAATGTAAATAAGGCATCTTCCTCTCTGTATTAATAGCAATGCTCCAGGGATTTGTGGTTATATATGCACGTAGCTGCACAGCCTTTTCCCACAATTACATGGGATGTCCTCCTCCCAAGGATAAAGCAGGATGTTAACTCCAATGCCAGACCCACATTCATTCTGAGGAGACATGCTTCTTTCCTGAGCACACCTGTCCCACCTGGCTGCACACTCATGGAAAAGCATCTCCTGCCTGGAAGCTGTGCCCCATCGTTATCAGATGAAGTTCAACAGACAAATAAATACCAAGTCTCACAAATATAAACCCAGTGTAATAATTAACGTGGTCCCTGGGCAAAAGCTACGTTCCAAAATACAGAATCTAACCTTTTGAATTATCTTCTGAAATGCTCAACCAATCATCACACTCATTTTGCCCCAAACCTTTAACAGACACCACAAAAAAAGCTGGAAATTCCTCAAACTAAGAGATACTAATCCCAGAAAACTTCAAAGACATACCAATATATTTAAAATGACATAGAAGAATATGGGCAGAGCTCAAGAGCTTTATTTTATAAAGTCCTGTATTTTACAAACACAGAAGGTAGCCAATGCAAAGCACAAAATACAAAGAGTAAAGAGGTTTCTTTATCTCAAAACACCTCAAACCACTGAAGGAAGCAAACTGCACTAGAAGAAGTTTACAAGTAGTCTTCAAGGGAAGTACCATGTAAAGCACACTGCATTAATCTAGACCTGACATTATGAGGGCATGTCTCACTGCAGCAAGGTCTGTACTAAACACCAGATCAGAGACAGAACATTAAAGTAAAACATCAGATGTCACAGTCACTGTTCCACTGATCCAGGAAAGGCAGAGACTCGAAGTGAGCAGGAACTGTGAACCTGCTTAATAAAGGCCATTCTTGCAGAGTCAAAAAAATCATACATCCAACACTTTCATCCCTTGGTTAAAATAGAAATACCAAAAAGGAGCACTCCACAACATATCCCCATTGCTTCTGACTGACATGTTGAATAAAAGGTAAAAGAAGAACTTCAGCAGAGATAATTAGGGCAACGAAGATCTTTGAGCACAAGGCAGCAGAGCTGAGGAGCCTACCAACCAGAAAGTGAATTATTTTGTTTGCTACCTAAACAACCAGAAGCTGTGAGCTGACTTCTTCCTTTCCTGAGGCCAAGTTTTCATCCAGAGGCCATTCTGAGAAACACCTCACCCTGTGCTCAAGCATGTAGCCCAGCAGAAATCACTGATAAAGGAAAAGAAAAAGGGTGTGTTTGCTGGGTTTCCTTCTCAACCTTTCAGAGAAAATGTCCATTTAATGCAGAGCAAACAAGGCTGTCAGTCTAATTAGATTTTGTTCTGTCATGCTCCTGATCCTGTCTAAGTACTCCTCTGAAAAAAAAATCTGATTGATGATGAAGGCACAATTATACAAACCTTAACATTCTCTCTAAATGCAGCTATGCAAAAAAGGGAGAGAGGGTAGGGAAAACAAAGGTGAAGTATATTTCTCTTCAAATAATTAAGTCAGTTTATTTTCCAACAGCCATATAAATTTAAAATATGAAACAACAATAATACAGCTATAGAATCTAGGTTTTCTTTCAAAGCAGCAGCATATAAAACATATAAAAGCTAAAACCTCAGCACAAGCTTCAAAAAACCAAGGACTGAGTGAATTTTGCCAAAGACATGAAACTCACAAAATACAGTACACAAAAATACTGGAATGCATAAGATATAAAGCTGCACGTTTTAGGTAAAGGAAGGCATTGTAAAGAATACAAAATTTGCAAAATTAAAGCATGGGACTTGGGGAAGAGTACCATGAATACAAAGAAGTTGGCAATTAATACACATAAATGGAGTGAAGAAAGTGGCAGTTTCATATTTAGCACTCAGTTTTCAGGTTCACGACTTCACTTTCTTAGCATCTTTTTTTCCAGAGTTCTCAGCAGCCAAATCTGCTTTTCTCTTCTGTGACTAGAGAGAAAAAATAAGTATGAATTTAACAAGATGGTGGCATTATAAAAAAATAGATTTAAACACATAACTGACTACTCAAAGGAGAACGTACAACCCCAATGCATTCTAGATTTCAGTTCACCTTGGCAGGATGTAAAGGAAATCAAACATTAATCCCTGATGGAGACACTGAATTCTCCTACCCTTTTTGTATCCTTAAAATCATTGCATTGTCTCAGTGGTGCAAGCACCATGAATTGGATGAAAAGATCAGGACCTTGGACTTAGACAAAATTCTGTCCTAAAAGTGACAACCCTTCAAAAGAAAAGAAGCACTTTCATTTCTTCTTCCAGCAGCTACTGTGGAGGGGAGGAAAAAAGCTCTGAGAAGAAACTGAGGCAACACGTGATGTACATAAGTAGGCAGTGCAACTTTCTAAAAAGAGAGTCTTCCTCTGCTATTTAAACAAAAGATTTCTCTCAAAAAAAAAGCAAGCCCCTAAATACTATGCATTGGGAATACCAACCTAAGCAAACCTAGGAGAGCTGTGAACAGACAAATATTTCAGTTTAATCTCCCACCTCATGGTTTCTGCTACAGCAATCAGTGCCTACAATTATCTTTGACGTTTTCTAGAACAACATATAATTTAATTCTACCCCACTGGAAGTAAAGTAAGTGCTGCTAAACATACTGCTGTGACTTTTGCTCCTCTTTTCTTCTTTTCAGCTCTTTCTTTTTCCTCAATTTCCATATTTTCTTTCTCTATTAATGATATGAGAGTATTGCAGCGTCTCTGAAACTCCTAAGGGAAGAGAACACATCAAATTTTTAAGTAAATTATACAGCTTCTTTTGCTTACATAAGTATGTCCAAAATTCTTTAATTTCAAAGCACTTCCATTTTCCTAAAATATTCAATAATACCAATCATTAGCTTAGTTACTGTTATCTGTCTTTCCCTGAGTGTAACCTTTAGAAACAGAAGAGGATTTACTGTCCTCCTGACAAGGAGTTTTCAGGATTCTGTCTCCCAGCCTGACATCCCAAAGACTGATGTGATCTTTCATCTTGGTTAATGAAGCAAATTACAGCCTGCCAGCACAGTATCCCAGATTTTAGCAAAGAGGTCTTCAAGTATATCTTTAAAGCAGAGAGGAAAGGAAGCAAAGCTATCTTAAGCAATACTTTTCTGTGGCAAGCAGACAAAGGTGGGGTTTTTTGTGAAAAGACACAGCAGAGCTGCAAATTGGCCAAAAAAACCCCCAATCTATGCAGTCTTAAATTATGAACTCACTGTTGTATTTTTATTCAAACAGGATCCAAGAGATAGTAGGCCCTAAATGCTGTTAGCATCAAGACTTGCAAGCCATCAGGGCTAAATGCCATAAGGTTGTTCATACAATAAAAAGTATTTCCAATACAACTCAAAATATCTGCATTGCAGTTATTAATGGTTGCCTTGCTTAATAGAACTCACTTGACTTGGACAGTTTCTTGTACCCCACTTAAAAAGATCTCTTAAACACTTAACAGTGTCTAATTTTATTATAATTATTCAGTATATTGTATGTAATATTGAGAACATGATTCCAAGGGCTTTTCTTTCCAACTCAAAGCAGGAAGCTCTCTTCTGAGGGAAAAAAAAAAGGCACAAAAAATATGTCTCATCTCTGCTAAGCTCAGAGAAGGCATTTTTCAAACACAGAATTACCTAGTAGCACCTACCTTAACCTACAATGGGTCCATTTGCAATGAAGTGGACAGGTGACCTTTTTGCCCAGGAGTTAGTTTGTTTTCTCAGCACCTGTAGGCTGGATATTGCCTCAGCCACAGTGACAGACCTGTCACCTCTGTGCTCTCCTGATCCTGACCCTTCTCACACAGGCAGGCTTGTGACTCTTCTTTGAGACACTCAAACCCTCAAGCTTAACCCACATTCTTTAAATCCCACAGACTCCTCTGCAAGGGATGTTCCATGGCCTTGGGCACAGACTGTGTAGTTCAGAATGGACACAGAATCCTGCCACCACTTGAATTCTTTATATCACCCACACAAGTCCTCAGGACATTTTTCTTTACAGCTCCAGAAGTGTTCCAGTGTCATGCTTGGAGCTTCACCAACAGAGTACTGTAGTAAGTCACTTTTATCACTTCCCTCCAGTGAAGGTTAAACCACAAATTAGGGTGCCATGCTTGTGCCCTGGTCTGTGACAGCCCTTCTGGAGCTAAAATACTCTCACTTCAATCAATAACCTCCCTCAAATTTCACCCAAACAACAACTTTCTAGATAAAAAAGCAACAACTCTGAGGGAACTTGAGTTCAAGCCATCACAATATATATCACAACCCCAAACACAGAACAAGAGAGCCTCTGTCCCAAAAACCTACAATTTACAGATGAACAGAGATGAAAAAAGACCAAAATAGAATGATTGTCAATATGCCAGAAGTATTTACATCATTTATATTTTGTATACTGCACTCAGACTTAGGAGCTGAGGTGAAGACTGATGACAAGCTGCTTCATCATAATCTGGATTTTCTTCTAGCATATGAGAAATGGGATTGTGTTAAACCCAAAACAAGCAACTCATCAGAAAGGAGTAAGAAATAACCTTGATCCACTTGTCTAAGGCACTCAGAAAGATCCTCCTCTTTCCTGGGGACAAATGCTTGCATAAACACACACATTTATAACGTGTTCAGGTTCATGGTTAGACTTTCCAAATGGGATTACTGCTCCAAAGCTCCTGCTGTGGACACAGGATGGACTCAAGGACAATTTTCTCTGGAGAATCACAGAATCAGCTGGCAGTGAGATGTGACATGCACACAGGTTTCTTGCACATCTACCATGAAAAAGAATCTGAGCAATAAATCCTGCACTAAGACATTGAAATTTCAATATGGGCTGCTTGCTGCATTCCATTTTGACACTACAAAAACACACTTATTTAAAATGCCTTGCACTTTCAGGGATGAGTTTTTATTCCGTGTGGCCTGTGAGTTTTTATTCCTGGTACTTTTCTCTTTTGAATGGAAAGACAGGAGATGTACTTTGTCCATCCCCTCACAGCCACAAAGACCTGGATTGCAATAAATAAGATGGGAGCACTGAACCATTGCCTTCTGCATGGCTGGAGGCAGAGATGCTGACTGGGGAGCTCTGTCCACAGGCCTGGGTACTCCTGTATTTACTGAAGAGTCATTTGTCTTATGCTGGGCAGTATTTGCAGAAAGCTAAAAGAGAATATACATAATTTATCACTTCAGAGATGGATACACATTTCACTACTGCCATGATATTTTGCATTCTTCTACATGGACAGAAATTAAAAACACAACAAGAAAAAAACCTGCTCAATTAAAAAAAATTTCCACCTTAGGCACTCATGGTATCTTTAAGAACTTAGATTTTGGGTAAACCATTTGATTTTGAAATAATTAAATGAAGCAGGATTTGTTTCTTGAAGAGAAATCTTCAGAACAGAAATAGTAAGATGGAAGATAAATGAGCTATTTATGTGGAATTCAGGAGACATCTAGTGGTTGGAACACCAAGTTTTCCCAGAGAGCCTGCTAAGCCCTTTTCAGAATTATGCTGCCCTTTTTATCTTGTTTCATATGAGCTTAAATGACCACATGTGACTTTCAGCATTTTAGGAAGCCTTCTCCACTTTCACTGAACTTATTTACTCCTCTATAAATATTTGTATTTATACTTCATTCATTATTATTATCATGTGATTTTCCAGCACATTTCTTTACAAAAAAAATTATCACAGAGCTAGTGCAAAATGGATCCACAGAAATTAATTCCTCCACAAATGTCAGGACATTAGACTATATCAGCTGTATTACTAAACCATACAGAGCATGATAATTTAGAATATTTCATAAAATTAAATGCACATTGAGAGTGAAAGATTGTTTTAAGTTTGTATTTCCATAATATTCTCTCTCAACCATGTAGTAGTAGGAAAACTAAAATTATTAATGGATAGACTTTTAAAAGAAAACCTAGGCCAAAGGATCCACTATATTCCCAATGTCTCAGTTTCAGCATTAAGACACCACAGAACATATTTCTACACTTGAGCAAATGATTTCTATCCCCTTTAAAAAAGAAGATACTGAACACAAGGATCTGCAAGACTTAAACTGAATATTTAACTCTACCCCTGACAACTATATATCAACTAATATTAAACGCTGAGCTACATTTTTAATTTCTAGTACCCATTTCTGTGATTTATTTAAATGGATTCCTGCACAGACAACTTAAAAGAAACTTCTTAATGTACTAAATATTGCAGGCTTCTCTCTTTATGGAGGTAATTCTAAAATCCAGTATTTCTTCAAACAGACGTTTTAGTAAGAAACAGTTGTAATTCTTTTTAATTAAGGGCTAACTGCTGCACTAGCCAGAAACACTTCAATGGCTGAAATATCAAGCAAAAAGTGTATTGCATAATTATAAGTAGTACTGGGAACAGCAAATACACCCACCTGTTCAAATACACATTTTAAATATTTTATCTTATGTTTTATTTATTCTCTGTACAGTACCCAGAACTCTGAAAGTTTCAGATAAACAAGTCCTGAGGTCAGGAAACGCAGACCAACAAGTAGAAAGAACCAAGCAAAAATTTCAGGGCAAATCCAACAGCTTTTTATCATTGAAAGAGTCCCATATTCTGATGCTGGTACCTACATACCTTAATATTTGTTAGTGTTACCAATTCCTGCTTAGTGACTAAATTAAAAACGAATGGCTCTGCTCTAAAATTCAAGTAGTAGTCTACTTGCTATTAACGCTGTATTATAGTCTCTAAATACAAACAAAATTTGCAGTAAAGTGTACCTAAAGAGATTTAAGCACTTGCATGGGATAATCCACACATTCACAGCTACAAAGTGCATTTTAAACCTATGATTAATTCCTATGTGAATCACTGCCTTTCCTCAGGCTGTTAGAAATTAAATACTGCTTCCTTCTCCAAGTATATTGTTCAGGTGTTTTCAGTCTTTAATATTATCCAACAACTCTAGAAAAGTGATATTTTAAGAGATGTTGTTTGGTAAAACACTGTTTGCAATAAAAGTAACAAGGATATTTGCAAGTCTGGTCTACCTCTGCATTAATCCCTTTGGGTAACACAGGACTCCAGACTAGCATGTTGTCTAATCTGTTTGTTTCAGTTGTATTGTGTTTTTTCTGTACTAAGGCAAAAGCTCACCTTAAAAAATAGAAATGAAAACAATACCCCAAGTTATTCTTTCAGCATTTGTTTCCTGAACAATTTTTAGGTGGTGGTGCTTACAGAAAGGAGCCAGAGAGCCCATGCGAGTGGTACCCACCATGGCAGTCCTGGATCTTTTCCTGAACAAATTTTAGGTGGTGGTGCTAACAAAAAGGAGCCAGAGAGCCCATGTGAGTGGCTGCCAGCGGTGCCCACCATGGCAGTTTTCGAAATTAACCTTAAGAAATTTTGTACTAAGGCAAAAGCTCACCGGAGCAAGTGAGCCCGAGTGAGTGGTACCCACCTTGGCATTCCTCGATCTTTTCCTGAACCAATTTTAGGTGGTGGTGCTTACAGAAAGGAGCCAGAGAGCCCGTGTGAGTGGTACCCACCATGGCAGTCCTGGATCTTTTCCTGAACAAATTTTAGGTGGTGGTGCTTACAGAAAGGAGCCAGAGAGCCCATGTGAGTGCCTGTGAGTGGTACCCACCATGGCAGTCCTGGACTTGATGAACCAGTCGAAGCGGAACTGCGGCGCGTTGCGCACGCACTGCCGCAGCTCCTCGTACACGTTCTCCTTGTCAAAGCCCATCTTGTGCAGCATACAGATCAGAAACCTGTCCTCCTCCTCTGTGTAATTCTTCCCTTTGTTTGTGCCATACTGAATACGCAGCTGATGGAAAGGTGCTTTGTACCTTGCAATCTGAACGTGAAACAAAAATAAGGATTAATAAATGTACAGTGCCACATCAAGGAATTGTTACACGACACTGTGGATCACTGCTGGATGGTCTATTACCTATGCTGCATAAAATGACAGGAGTCCCATCCCCAATAACTCCTCTTCTAAAGGAGTCAGCTACAGAAAACAAAAAAACTTGAAATAATTACTTTGGCATCAAGGGCTTTCTTGATACTGATCCTGCGCTGAATTCTTGCCTCCCCTCGTTCAATCTGAGCCATAATCCTCTCAATGTCCTGTAGCTCATTGCAACGTTCCCAGAAAACAGCTAAAAACACAAAACAAAGTTGTTGAATATCATCTGTTCCTCTGCTCTTACTTTACTGTTAAGATACTCTGGCAAAAAAAAAAAGAATTTAGCTTGTGGTTCCATTAAATCTTAAACAGTGGGTTAATTCTCTCCAGCTTACTATGACTCTTTACTCAGTATCTAAAAAGTTAAATGTAAATAAAGGCTTAGTAAAAATTCTAACTAAATTTACAGGCAACATAATTAATTGGAAAATAAATTCAACACTCTGAAAGAATTCTTGTGGAGCTCTTCAACTACAGGAAGAACATTACAAAGTTGATTTTAGGAAGGTGTTCAGTAAAATTGTATCCAAGGCTGAAAGAGGAAGAAATCTGAAAAGCACTGTGTAAATACAGAAGACAAGGATACAGTGTACTAGGTAAAACAGAGATGTAGCATAAAGAATCAGACTGCCACTATAAGGCAAATTCACAATTTTCCAACTCCATGTTGTCAGTGAGAATTAACTATGTCAAATTCTAAATCTTGGCTAAGGAGGGCTAAAGGCAGCTGGAGGTGCTAGTTATAGGCTGCAAAATCAACCCTTTAAATAGAATTTAGTCTTCTGAACAAAAAAAAAAAAATTGCATACTTTAACAAAAAAATTCTTAAATGCATCCAAATTCTCCATCTTGTAATTTTACAAGAACACGTAGCAAAAATCATGGTACTACTCTGGTATTAGGAAATAAATATATTTCAAAATATCACAAACCTGAGTACTCAATGACCTCCTCAGGTGACTTTCCTTCCACCTCACGGGCAATATTGTCTATATCATCACGACCGTACTTCTCATTTGCTTTTATAAACTGGTTAAAATCTCTTTTATTCCAGTTTGTAAAACCCTGTCAGCAGCAAGAGATCAAGAAGGTATTATCAGGCTGAAGGCAAGCATTTTCCAAAGTTTTCGTTTTATGTATGTACCATTTGCTCCTCTGCAACATCCCATAATTACAGTGGCTAATGGTCTTTCAGGATTTCCATAAACTTGCATTATCCAGGGCTTATTACTGAATCATTACAAGTCTGAAGGAGTTATTTTTGGGCATGGTAAGAGCTTTTTATCCCTTCTTTTTAAGGTTTTTGTGGTGCCTCTCCAAAGAAACAAGCTGTGACAGCCACCCTTGTGCAGATACAAGCAGCACACTTCAGAGGAGGTACAAGGTGCAGCAATGCAAGTGTCAGCACAAGCATCCAAAGCAAGAGCTCCCACTTCAGACTTCTGCAAAAAAGCTGGAAGCAGACAAACAGCTGGATGAAAGCATGAGCATGTCAAGAAAAGAGCTCCAGTCTAAAGAGAGGCAATCAAATGGAAACTCTAAAGCACTGTCAAACAGAATTTGTTATGTACCAAAGAAATCAATCCAGAACTGAAGGAGCGAGATGCAATGCACAGAAACATCATCCAAGAAAGAGACATTACAATTTAAAGACAGGGAAAGCAGAAAATGCCAAGAACAAACAAAACAATCACATGCCTGGGCAATAATCTGTACTGCACTGAGTTTCTTTCATCACAGAAATGTATTTACAAGGAACTTTGTCAGTTCTCCAGCTGAAAAGCTCACTCCACAATTAGCATTGTTCAGAGTGAGTCTAACATACACAATACAACTATTTCTTTTTAATCATTAACAGCAGTACTGATATGCACATCAGCACCAGCTTAAATATTTCCTCTGCTATACACAGGTGAAATTAATAATAAAATTGTGATCTTGTAGTTTTCTTCCAAGGTACACTCAATTCTTTTACAGAAAACTTTCTGAATCAAAAAATCCTGTTACTTTGAGATACACCTTCCTCTTTAACAATGAGCTTTTAATAAGCCCACTCAGCAGGATAATCAGCCAAAAGGTCAAGAAACTAGTCAGTGCCAGAAATTCAGTCCCAGCAGAAAAACAACATGCCTAACAACTCGACTGGGACAAAATTAATGGATGTGACATGCCTTAGACACCTGCATAAACACCATGTATGCTGACACAGGCTTGTCCTGATTCAAACCCTTTTTTTGATTTAAAAAAACCACACAAGCTTTATGCACGTACAAGAAATCCACTGACTGGATTTCTGGGTAGCACATCTACTATACAGGCTGTAGTCTCAGAAATGTTCAAGGACTTTCAAGGAAACAAACAGTAGATTAGTAAGATGTAAACTTGTTCAAGGACAGGAAAGGTCCCTCAAACAAAGCCAATCAAAATCATTACATGTTGTGTGCTTTCCTCTTTCAATAACACCAGCAAATCTTTCTTGTGTGCATTCACCAGTACTTCTATTCCACACTAGCAAAAAACATATGATGAAGCACTTCAGCTGATTTTATTTTACCTGTGTTAGAAGCTTTTCTTTCTCTTCACTTTCCTCAGCATTCAGAGGCATAGACTCATCTATCTTCTTTTGTTCCTCCTTTTGTACCTGAGCTGCATTTGGAAGGTCAGGATTCCTGGGGACCTAAAAATCAGGGGTATCAAAAAGGAGTAGTGCAGCAATGTGATTGCAAAGACTGCATCTTAAAAGCACTAATCTGTACAAGTTACTAAGTGTGTCCTACCTAGATTCAGATCTTATTGCTCCTCCCCAGAACAGGCCTGGATTTAGGCTGTGAGTTCATTCTGCCCTGAACTCCTGCACACAATGACCTGGGGATGTTGGGAGAGGCAGAGCTGTCACAGCTCACTGACTGCAGAGGCACTTTTCACCTGCTCCCCTACATCCATGGCTTTAGAATGTGTTATAACTGCACTGAAACACTGAGTTCTGCCAGCTTTGCTGCAAAGCCATGCACACTGCCCAAATAAAGGGCCAGAAACACAACACAAACAACAAACATTTCATCTGTCCCTCCCCACACTGACCAGTTCAGTATTTGTGACCATTAAACTGCACACAACAGCACACAAGTCAGAAACCAGTATCCAGTAAAGGTTTAGTAGACACTACTTATTCCTGCAGCAAAAGGCAGTGGAAGATAAGAACTGTTAAAGCTGGTTTTAATATGTTAGAAATCTTCTTGACTTTACTGGTTTAAAGTAAGCCTGACACAAAAAGCTTGGTCTCTGCCTATTGTCTGTTGCCTGGTTTCCTTTTTGTAGCAGTAATACATTCAGACTTCTCCACACCTTTAAACCTTTTATATCCCACCCAAAGCTAAGGGAAATTGATGTCATTTTACTTACCTTCATATCAACAAAAAGTCACTATTTCCTTAAGTTATTCTCTAAATAAGACAGACAAAAGTTTTTAGGAGAAAATCATACTCTGGAAAGTGACCTGATATTAACCAAATTTTCCTCACCTTAGACCACGTGTCACAACTTTGGTTTTGAGTATATGAAGCATCAGAACTGTCTTTCCCTTTTCTACTCTATTTTATTGTTAGGAATCCACCACAAAACACAAAGCTGCATGGATAGGGAATTTTTAGTGAAGGAAAGAATGGCAGATTATATTTCTGCTCCTCAGTGAAACAGAAATAGAACAATAGAGGCTTTAAGCCATTTCTTTCACAATAACTTAACAAGTCAAGGTTGCAACCAACTTACAAGAAGGAATACAAATACATTTCACTGATTTGAAAATAAAAAACATGCATTACCTTATATCCTATGGTTTTACGGTAATACAGAATTTCTTTTTCCAGAAGCTCAAATAACCGTGGTGGGAAAAACTGAAAATCCTGAATGTTTGGTTGTTTTGGAGGTCGTGGAGCCTTCAAAAATACACAGATACAGCAACATTATACAGAAGCTTAACTTTTCTGCAAGTAAACTACCACAATTCAGCAGCAATGGCCATCTGTGACTCTAAACATCCAGGGGTAGAGCAGGGGATGCAGCATGGGAGAAAAGAACAACATAAAACCCTTCCATAGTTGCCAACTTGTTACCTTTGGGACTTTTGGTTCACTGACACGTAGGGCTTCTCTGAAATAAGCATCCACTGCATAATTGGCTTTACGCTCTCTTTTTGGAGGCTCAATCCATTCCATCATGCTCAGCTACACACAGGGCAGAATAAAAAAATACTTAAGTAACTGTTTGCTTCCCTAAAGTCACAAGAATAATGACTAACGTGGCACTGCACAACAGGAATGTGGTTTTGCACAGCAAATCTAATGATTGTGCTCAATAATTGGGATACTACAAGAGAGCCCAAAAATAAGCTAGAAATTATAGCTGATTACAGCAAGTATTTAAGCACTTAAAATCAACTTGTGGCTTTTATGCTTGCCTCTCTAAACTGGAGTCTTATATGCTACAAAAAATTACCTTTTGTTTTTCTCTGTAATCTTCCCCTTCAAAGTTGTACAAGCTCATCTCTGTGTCCATGGTGAAATTTCGTAGGGAGCTCTCTCCCATTTTCTGCAGTCGTTCATTCATTTCAGCTGTCTAAAGAGAGAGGAAGAGACTTTCAGGCTCACTCAAGCTATTTTATCTTCTCTGAGAAAACAGCTTTCATCATTACTACATTCTCAACATGTTTTTCTGATTTTAACTTTTACTCACATTTTGTTCTTAAGGGAGATACCCATTGTCCTCTTCAATTTAGAGCAATTTGACTCCAAGACTCTCCATTAAACTAAATTTATTATGTTGGGATGTAGTCCTACAAGTGCAGAATTTAACTTCTAAATTTAAATTAAATTTATACCAGTCTCCTTGGAGCTGAAATGGCAGTTCATTTTTTCATAGAGCTATCTATTACCTAATGAAGTTCTATAGAAACCTTATGTCTATCAGAATTGTTGGCATTAAATTTACATTTTTCTAAAAGACCACAAAATAAGCAGTGCTTAACATCTCATCAGCATGAGCCTTGAAAATAATTAGTCACTAATGCTACTTCTTCAGAACTTTCACAACACTTAAAATCTGCACAAACAGTAAAGTAACAACAGATTTATCTAATCAGATCTTGCTCCAGTCTATGCAGATGTATTTTAAATTCTGTATTACATAGTTGTCTAACCTTCTTTTCACCTCTCTCTAGAATAGTGGTTATATCTTCCTCTGTCAGCTCGCTGTCTTTGGAAGCGAACACGTGCGTGGCCCCGTGCCGGATCATCTGCAGCATCTCATCCTTGGCCAGCTTGTTGGACTGCTGGTCTATGAGCCTCCCTACAACCACAAGCAATGTGCTCACAGTTAGGATGTGGGACACCCAGCAGCACCATGCAAGCAGGGGTTTGGTTTTTTTTTTACTTCACTGACAGAACAAGAAAGGAAAAGCTGAAAATCACGCAGAAAAAAATGCATTTCGCTCGAGATGAGAATAAGTGGAAGTCAGGAGCTTTGGGGAAAATTAAAAAAGCAACTTTGGCTCAAGCCATAACAAAAAACATTTCACATTCAGATAATCTGAATTTTACATTTATGATCTTATCCTTACAAAGTCAGCTGAACTTTTAGGATCACAATCTTATCTGAAGATGAAAAATTACAAAGTATTCTGTAATAATCCCTAAGAAGTGCTTGACATTTTCAACATTCACCTCACTGATTTCAACCCAATTTTCTAATTATTTTTCCCAAAATTTGAATTTCTGTTCCAAAATTTCATTTATGCTACCCTCTTCTCATGCTATCAAAATTTGGACCACCATTCATTTCAGTAGCCCACCCTCTAGACAATACAAACAACCCTAAAAACTTAGCTTGAGTACCTAAGTTTTGACAAACTATTCCCTTAAGTGCTTCTAAATAAAAGTACACAAAGATATTCTATTGTCCAGTTAATTCTTATGTGATAAGAAGCATATGTATATCATTATTTCAACTGCCATGGAATATAGCTGATTTTCTTTTTTTCCATTTTAACATGTCACAGAAGTGATCACTAAGTATCACTATATCACTAAGCACGTCATACATATCACTAAGTAACATCTATTCAGCTGTACTTCACTTTCCTCATTTAGACTCTGTGTAGGTCTATGATTACATTAATTATGAAGACAGAATGTAAAGATAATTCAGCTGAACAAGTGAAAACCTTGCACATCAGGTTGATTTAGCACGCTGCTCATACACAAGGCCTGCTTCCTCCAACACTGGACACTTGTACAGTTATTTAACCATACTTTAAGGGACTGAACAATTCTGTTGCAGACAAACATATATAGCAGTTGATACCTTGTTGTATAACTATAGAGTCCAGTCTCAGTTTTATTTCAGCTCTTTCTACAATCCTCTCTTCAACAGTATTATCAGTGATAAGTCGGAACACCCGTACTGGTTTCTTTTGACCAATACGATGCGCACGATCCTAACAAACATAAATCAATGAGTGTTCAGCAACAAGAACTCACAAGCAATAGACAGTTAAGCTTGCAGAAACAGCAGCCTCAAACTAGCATTGTACTTGGTGCTTCTTTGCCTGTTCAAGAGATCACTGTAAAACCAGTATTTTAGTATTTATTTATACCTGGCTATTACACTTTTGAGTCATTCCACAGCAATAAATGAATCTCCCTCACAGTAAATGAGGAAGACTGAATGTCTGTCCAGACTGCAGCTGGGAAGTGGACACACAACAGCACATACATGCACACACTTGTACTGCTTTCAAATGAATTCTCTCACTTGACACAGGTATTGATATTCTGCATCCCTGGCTTGAGCACATTAATTCCATGTGCAGAGTTCCTGCAGCCACAGCTCCAACGCTGTGCTTGTCCCAACCAGCAAATGAGGTGTATGACACACACTACATTCATTTGTAACAAAACTTGTGTTTATCCCCTCTGGAAAACATGTCCTTTTAAATCAAAAAAAAAAATTAAACAGCTGTCCTTCAAGCTGTGGGTACCAGGACTTTCTGACTGTCTTTAAACATGAGTTGTTAAATCTTTTACTCTCCTGCATAATATTCATTTCTTCCTGAAAACCCTACTGAAGTTCACAGATCACACTTACAGTCTCCAGGAAATTGGTCAACTTTTGGCAGTCAACATGCATATCTAAAGGATGAGCTATTCACATTAAACATTTGATGTCTTAAAATGCATTAAAAGAAAATTAAAAGTTACAAAGCACTGAAGAAATACCCACCCTCCTAATCATGCAAGAAGGATCACATGAGTTTTATTGCACATGAAACAAATTACAGACTAGTTTGGGGGTTTTTTTTTACATTCAGCAGTCAGAAAAAGAAGATTTTAGTATGTTTAACCCAAAGGTTCCCCCCAGCATCACCACCAAATGCCTTCATGCTTATGCAGAAACAAATAGTAAAAGCATAAACTTCCCAAATGAGAGGAATACAAGGCTGCATGCTTTTAATTAGCTGTTACTATTTTGGAACAGTCCTCTATTATTCATTAACTCTTCTCTTCTGAAAAGACAGAATTAAGAATAATTCTCTACTTCTATTAACAATATTGGTACAGTATTTTGAGAGAAGTACTCTCATTATGAAAATAATTAAGACATGTTCACAGACAAAAATCTACAATTTCCTCCACAAATTCTGTTCATGCCCTTTTATTCAATTCCTTTGTTTCTTGATATTGTCTTGTGTATAGAAACAGTAAAGAAAAATAACAAAAATGCAAGTTCTGAAAACAGTTATACAAAATAGAACATTGACAACTTAAACCAAAAAATGTGCATTAGAGAGTTAACTCACCATGGCTTGCAGATCTACTTGAGGGTTCCAATCTGAATCATAGAGAATAACCACATCAGCAGTTGCCAAATTAATTCCAAGACCTCCAGCTCTGGTACTCAGCATGAAAATGAATTTACTGCTGTTGGGAGCATTAAAGGTGTCAATTGCTTCCTGAAAGAAAAAAAAAGGTGTCACTAAAGTATCAGATCTTTCACACAAGTTTCCAGTATGGTGGTGACTTTCCAATTAAATTTCTTTTAAGTTTACACAATTTTCATATAAGAAAGAAGTTTACTGAAGTAAGAAACTGTATGTTTGGACAGGTGAGAGGATCTGTACTGACTCCACAGTACACTGCATTTTTCATTTAGCTGAGGATCACATGAAACATACCGTGGACTTAGTTAGGAAAAACATACCCTTATTTACATTTTAAAAACTGTAGCATTTCTGCTTTCCTGTGGTTACATACAGATAACTAGTAACTTATGAACCTAAACCAAAGGCTTTTCTTGTTGGCATACAACTTTCCCACCTCTCTTTCCTCGTGTGGTGTCTGCCCATCAAGTCTGCAGTACTCATACCCACGCCACATGCAATAGTCTTCCAAAATATCCAGCAAGCGAGTCATCTGACTGAAGAGCAGAACCCTGGAACCTGACAGAACACAGCAGCTTTGGACATCCATTTCATGTTCTCACACTGATCTTACCACAGAGCACAGCTGAGAATTTATGTGACATGTTCTGTACTATGTCTAACTTAAATAAGTCTTGCTTCTGAAGTTACTTTTCTGGCAGTGATTTAACCACTCAAGAGTATTAGTTGATAAATTATACAGGAGAAATATACAACCAAAGAAACAGAACACTTCAAGCCATTGTAAGGAAGTTTGGTGGCCACTGGTGTGCACATATGAAATAATCAGCAGCTTTTTTTACAGAAGGGAGGCTCCACTCTTTCTGCTTCTCCATATTTTCAGTCTTACTCATCATTCCTGTAAGTTCTTTCCCTTTGTGTGTTAAGATCTACAGAGAATTAATTTCCAACAAAAACCTCATAGCAAGTGATGAATACATTCACTGCAGGAGAGGCTAAACCTTTCCAAAGGTTTCTTTTGCTGCTTTTGAAAGACACTTTTCAAGGAGCACTCAGACCCCTGCTGTGCAGGAAGGATACTCACCCTGCTCTCTGAGTTTTGCCAGCAGTTTATCCAGGACCAGCATTTTGCCACTGTTGGTGATGAGGTGGGTGTCAGTGGTGTAAGGAGGGCCTGGCTCAGCACCATCAAACAGGTAAGGGTGGTTGCAGCACTTCCGCAGCTGCATCAGGATGTTCAGCAGCCGCATCTTGTCCATTTTGCCAGCTGAGTTCAGGATATCAATATCCTTCATCAGGATCCTGGTGTACCTGAGGTTTTAAGGGCAGTGTTGAACTTTCTGGGTTTTATTTGAATGAATGATTCTTGGTAAAAACATCTGACTGGGACTAAGGATTTCTAAATTCATACCTAAATATGAAAGGGAATCTCTCTGCGAGTGACAATGATCTGTCTGTCACTCACTGGATTATTTTACACTTTCATTTTAGTAGGACAAAGTGAATTAACAATCACTTATTTGATAGAAACTGCTACACTGACCTGGCTCCTTGTCTCACGTCTCTCCTGGGTATGTAGCTCCTCAAGGTTTTATTTTAATTACAATGAGACTTTCTGATGCATACATTCTTGGATCAAAGGAGCAAGCTTAGGAGGCATTTGCTTTCAAACAAACTTAAGGAAGAAAAGAGTTGCTGCTTTCTTCATCCCAGCTCTTTTCATTACCCTTCCTGAGCCCTCTGAAACTTGTGCATTTTTTACAAAAGCCCTAAGACAGCGATAAGTAAGTTTCTCTCTGACTGTCTCAACATGCAACTATAAGGAAAAGTAGTACAGTGTGAAGAACTATAATGTTTATCAGAAAATAATCTTACTTCTAGGCAAATAACTCACCATTCTCTCTGCATTTTGCTGAGCCCAAGATAAATTTTTACTTCCTTCTTTGGAGGCAAACTCTTTTCTACTTCACCTTTTATGCGACGTAAGAGAAATGGCTTCAAAACCTGCACAAATTAAGATGTTTTACACAGATAAATGTGTAAGTTTGACTGCCACAAACACAAAATTAACAGACTATCTTAAATGTATTCAGAACTAATCAGTATCTATTGCTGTCATGGTGACTCCATGAGAAAAATTCTGCAAAACAAAGTTGTGCAGCAATGAATGAACTCACACATAAATATGTGCATCCCTACATAAGGGTTGCCATAATCACCCCAGTTGTTATCTTCAGAACATGCCAAACATGTAAGCTTATAAAATCTAATCCTTTTTAACATAAGCCCTGCTTCATTTCCACTAGCAGGGACAAAACACACCAACATTTCAAGTATAAACAATGCATGTTGTAGTTTCTCTGACCTCTTTTGGTACTGCAAAAAAGTGTCTTATGTCAAGCACCGTAAAACAAAGATAAACCTTTATTCATGCCTTTATTCAGACTAGCATGATGTGTATCAGTGTACTAGTCACAACATAAAAAAGTCTCAAAACTCTTTATTTTCATATTTTATGTGCAGATTTTGTCTGCTTCAAAGAGTAACACACAAAAAGTAGCATCTGTGACAGAAAGCTCCAATGCTTAATTCATGAAAGTTCTGCTAGGCATTCCTGTAACTAAATACCTTCATGTTCATCTTTTCAACTTTGAGATGAAGGGGAAAATAATCTGGTTCTGTTTTTTACAGTGTGCATGCTAATGATGACATGTGATTGCAGCTTTAATTACTTACAGCATGAAGTCTTTCTACAAGTTTCTGATCACCAAGACAATTTTTAGTGTCAAACCATGAGTCAAAATCCTGTGGTGAGAAACAGCACAATTGGTATGAACAGTTTATCATCTGTACTTTCAGACACATATTGAATCTCATTCATTCCAGCTGAGAGTGGCATAAAATCTTGAGACAAATTACTTCTGTGAAAGAAAAATCAGTCTGCAATTCTGTGCCATCTCCCTGGTATGCTGTAACATTTGAGTCAGGTGCATCACTCTGCAGACAAAATATCATTACACCACTAATGTACAACAACTTTCCATGCTCATCACTGCAGGGTCCAAGTGTTTATGTGATGCAAGAAGTTAAAAACAACTTGAATTCTTAAGAAAATTATATAGACAGCAGAGCAAAAATAAAATAAGCAAGTAATACAAGCACAAAGAAATATTGACAGTAAAAGAAAAAGATTACTCAAGTTCTAAATTAAAAAAAGCTTGTGCCTATTTGGATTCTTCATATTCCTGATACTTCATTTCTTTCCAAAATTTTGCATAATTCTTGAAGTATTTAAAGTATTACATTTGCTATGAATGGTCTGAGGCCTCATGCACACCAGCAGAATGCACTGCTTGAACTAGGCAGAGTAAAGTGGCACACAGTAAGCCACAGAGCTTTCCCTGAACCTGGGTCATGCACAACATCCATCTCCTACCAGGCTGGTCATTCCTCTCTCCTACTGACAGCAGCCTGGGAATCACTGGGACAACACTGTACTTCCCAACTTACATCTGCAGAGTTGAAGACATCAGGTAAAAGGAAATTGAGTAATGCCCACAGCTCATGGAGGTTGTTCTGTAAAGGAGTTCCTGTAAGCAGCAATCGATTTGTTGTCTTGAACTCACGAACAATCTCTGACAGCTGGAAACACAACACAGTTAAACACCATCTACACTAAAGCACAGTGAATCAGTTTTTGAAATCCAAAATAATGTCAATTAAACTTAAGAGACAGTGAGCTACTATGAAATTCATATTTACCACCCAACAGCTTCTTGCTTCCATTTTAAAACACCACAACTAACACTTAAAATCTGCTCAACAAGATGCAATCTTTTTGTATCAAACTAACTTCAAAGTACCAAACAAATTTACCTTAGACTTCTCATTCTTTATTCTGTGAGCTTCATCAATTACCAGGTACCTCCAGTTAAATTTCTTGAACACTGATTTCTCCTTAATTACCATTTCATATGATGTAACACAAACATCCCATTCACCAGGCATCATAACATCACGGATAAATGCAGCCTAAAGCAGAAGAACTGGATTATTAAACATTTATAAATATGAATAATTTTTATGGCATCCAAGGAAAGCTGCCTCCACCACCATCACTGATGCACTAAACTAGCACACAAAAGAGTCTGAAACATCTTCTCAGTAACTGAAAGTTACTGTAAAAAAAGCTTTCAATCCTTTCACCTTTAAGCACAGAGAAAGCTGGAGTTAAGCAAAACAAATTTGCTCCCTCTCAAAATTAGCTATTTGCTCTTCAGCATCATTTCTCTGTAACTCAAATAGAGTACATACAACCAAAGGGGAAAAAACTTCCTACATTAACTTGCCCAAAGATATAAGCCACAAAAGTGTATCAAAAGACCTTACACAGTCCACTCCCAACTATTCCCTCTCTTCCCCAAATACCTCCCTCCTCTGTCCCATCTCTTTTGCAAGGCACACATCAGGGCCTGTAAATCCTTCCACATGAAAGAACACCATCCCATATGGATGCATTATTTTGCCAAATAACACACACATTCCTGGAATGCAGAACACTTACCCTGGCATCCTTATCTCCAATAAGGCAAACAGCACGTAGGGATGGAACCCAGCGCTTGAATTCGTTCATCCAGTTATGCAAAGTTGATTTGGGAACCAGGACCATGTGTGGCCCAGGAATGTTTCTGTAATGCTTCAGATAGCCTAACAAAGCTATTGTCTGCAGAGTCTTACCAAGCCCCTGCATGGACAAAGAGGGGGAAAAGAAACTTGAAGTGAAATACCATAAAGAAATACTTTCTAGCCATTTTCTTACTATATAATTCTGCCATTTATTTAAAGCAAATTACACAAGAAATGCTTGCAATAGAACTGCATTACAATTTCAGATTTGAAAAATCAGACTGCTGTAGAATGAAGCATGCTACTGCACATAAATGAAATGCTGTAAGCACTTAAATGTTGTATTTTGCTCAATAATTGCCACAAAAACCCCCAGAAGATTACTGCTTACCATTTCATCTGCCAAAATGCCATTAACTCCATTTTCATACAATGAGATCATCCAGTTCAGACCTCTAACCTGATAATCTCTTAGTGTTCCTCCTTTCACATCTGTAAATACAAGATTCCTTTAAGTACAAAACCCCTGCTTCTAAGCAGAAAACGTTAGCTGCAATCTGCTCAGATCTCAAGGACATCAAGCCACTTCTAACACCACACTCACAGGAGGGAGACTCCTCAAAGCGAATGCAGACGTTGGACGTTTTCCGACTCTCCGACAGGAGCTCCTCATCCTCCTCCTGCTCCGTGCGCCTGTGGCGGTACCTGCGGGGGGAACAGCACCACTGCACAACACTGCCACAAGCCCCAAAAACCAGCTGCAGCAGCAGCAATCACTGACCCACAGTGTGGATGTTCCTGTACCCTCAGCAAACTGTCCATGCCTTATTCCTTAGGAGTCATTCCAGCTTTCACTAGAAGGGCTGGTATGAAGCCCTCTCTTTCAGAGCCACAACTATAAACTGACAATACCATGTGAGGCACTTTTTAATGAGCAACACAGAAATACAAACACATCAGTGGTGGCCTTAGACTCAGTTCCTTGATAATTACAAAGTTCTGAAAAACCACATATGCAAATTTTTTAAAAATTAAAATTTCTAAACTAGAATGTCATTTTGCAAGCACTAAAAAGAAACAGCTGTTTGTTATTTCAAGACCTCTCTCAGAGGCACTGCAGGCAGGCTCTGCTGCAATACTAACACAGACAGAGTGGTGGAGAGAGACAGTTGGTGCTGAGGATCCAACATCCCCCCTGCATGGACACTGCCTGTTCTGGTCCCACTGACTGCTCCACTTCCAGCTGGGTCACATCAGGTGGACTTCTGGAGGGTCCCTTCAGCATCACGCAAAAGAAATTCAATTTGTGTGCTCCAAAGTCACCCCACAACACACAGCAAAGCATCTCCCATGGCAAGAATCAGGCAAATTGCTTTAAAAGTGCATTTCTGATCCAAGGTCACACTTACGTTGCTGGAGCAGATGATGCTTTCAAAGCAATTGATACACCACTAATAGGAAATTGACTGGATTCACTGAAAGTACAAATTCTATGTACAACAGATTATGTTCCAATATCTAACATGTTTGTTTGAAAATGTGAGAAGTCAGAAATAAAAATAAAACATACTCCCCAGCTGAAATCAAACTCTGTTTTTCATCTTTCTTCATCCGTGGCCGTCCCAGCTTGACTTTCAGTGGAGATGTTGGTGATTTTTGTGCTGCAGGTTGAATAAAATGTGCAAAAAGTTCTGTCTGCTTCAGGAGGAATTCAAACCTTTTTGCTCGATCTGCTTTCTAGTTTCCAAAGTGGAAAAGAGAATAAAAAAAAGAGAGAATAAATAACTTTTCTTCACAAAAACATTTTTGTTAAGAAACAGAATTCAGACACTCATGAGAGCAACTTATATGAGGAAAGACTGACAAGACCATCTGTGTGACAGCTCAGAGGGCTACAAGCATTGTGAAACAGAGCTGGAGCTGCTCCAGGGCACACCAGCAGTGGTGAAGGGATGCTTTAATCTTGGTCTACAAAAGATAAAGACCAAACTAAAGCAATGACTTACAGCAAGGGATGAAATCCCAATCTGGCTCATCAGAACTTTCACTCAGCTTCAGGATTTAATCAAAGACTGCAATGTGGCACCTCTGCTTTTAGAACTATTTCTGAAGTAATGGATGAACTGCTTTCACACAAGTTTGTGAATTTTGCTGTCAGATTCCAAATTTCACTCATTTCAGTTTTGCCACCTCAATGGGACACGTGCACTTCACTACATCACACAGATAAATGTGGCCTTCCTCATATTTAGAAGATGTTACACCATTTTTAAGAAAAAGATGATAAAATGCAAATTCTACCTGAGAGAATGCAACTGTTATCAGTTTCTCTATGAGAAATCTAAGCATCATGTAACACTGTACCATGTAAGGCACTTTCCATGTGATCTCATATCACAGTATAGAAGTGAAACTGTAGTTCAGCATCAGGACCTTTCCAAAAAATACCAGACCCACAGAAAGCCTTTCTGCAGGTCCCTCAGAACAAGCAAGCCTCCCACAGGAGCAGGATGGCCAAGCAAAGGGCAGCAAGAATGATGCTGGTGTGCAGTGCACATTGTTGCCACACCAGGGCACTGCATTCCTTTCACAGCCCACACTTAGAGCAAAGGAACATCTCTACTCAGAGCTCCTGGGAAAAAAGGAATCACTGCTCTCCCCCCTTGCATTATTACAGGGCCAATCCTGTACGTACCTTGACGACCGAATAAAATGTAAATAGCTTTTATGAAAAAGAAATTCTAGAAGTGGGAAGTGGAGGCATTGATGTTTATGATCATCAGTATAAACACAAATCCATTCAGGGGATTCATGGTTAAATAATCCATGACTGTTTTGGCAAAATACTCACTGTGGTAAGCACCTATATTGAATGACACAATATGATTTTCTGCCTGCAATATTATTGCCCTAGCATAAGCAGTATGTTTTGATAAAACAGTAAAGGTCCAGCTCACAACTGCACAATTGATAAAAGGTAGATTTTTTTGGTATCTAATCCCTTTGCCTCTTAGCACAACTGAACTAACAGTGTATTTTAGGAAAGCCACCACGTTTTACTGTGAAGCAAGTTTAGCCATTTACTCAACTCATCCTCAAAGAACAGATTCACTGTGACTCTTCTCCTTGCTAGAAATTAGGTATTCATACATGTAGGTATCAACACAGTTATACTCTCCCCTGACTTCTGTGATACCCAGTCCTTTCAGACTATTGTAATTATGAGACATCCATTTAACATTAAAGCTGTTAAAAACAACACAAGGTAGAGGTAAAGCTTAAACCAAGAACTTACTACAAATGTCATTCAAGGAGTCTTAAAAGGCCCTCTGGGTTTTTGCCTCTTTGTAACACAGCAGTTTTACCCTGTTACATCTCCTCTCCAGCACTGGTGTCATGGACAGATCCCCTTTTGTATTGTTATGGCACACAAATTACGGGGCATTTAAATATTTTAAACCTTAATGGTTTTATATGAGAAAAACTGGCAGCTTCAGTGTTTCAGCTAAGTAAGAAGTTAAGGATGCCTCTGACATGATCCAAGGGGTCATCAAATAAAACTGGCAGAGACAGATTCAAAACAAAATGGGGAGAGTTCTAAATATAAAACATCATTGAATAGTAACTCCTCACCACAGATAGGTGTGGATAACTAAAAAAGAAACCACAAAACTGAAAATTCACTGACAACTACTGAGTATAAAAACCACAGGCTACAACTCCAAAAACCATGCAGACAACAATACTTGGAAGAATGGGACAGTATTCAACAGAACCACCTCTACCTGACCTGTCAGTCACTGTGAGAAACATGACATGGGCCTGGACACCTAAATGAATCTTGATGTGTTTGTCTTTTCTGACACAGCCAGGCTGCAGTAACTCCTTGTAACTGTGCTGATCCTGTTCCAACAGCCAAGTGCCATAAAAAGCTGCAGTATGTTTTGTCATGAAAGCACTCACCATCTTCTCTTCATATTCTGGGTCAACTTCTTTTTCAGGTCTAGCTGCCTTTGGAGGAAGCTTGAGCTGAAACGGGGGATCATTTTTCTAGAAATCAAAAATTAAACACTTTATAAATACCAGTTTATTTACAAAACACTCCCCTTAAAAATCTCTAATAAATACCCCAAACAGAGTTCCTAAATCCAGGCTGAGAGATTATTATCCAGCAAGTTTAACAGTCCCAAAGTAAGGAGACCCCGTGAACACTTAATTAAAAAAAGGAGAGCAAGGATCACTGCTGCTTTAGTTGGCTTTACTCTTGTAACTTGTGCTGCTGAAAACTCTGAACAGATGCACTAGGAATCATCAGTATTCCCTCTGTGTTTAACTCACATGTACAAGGTGGAAATACATAGCAAATAGCCAATAAGACAGTTTTGGTGGTACAACAGAGCCTATTTATAAAGTAAAACACTGAGAGGGGAACAAAGCACAACAGGTTGCATGACTGCCACTGTTATGAAGATGCTGTAACTGTACAGCTGACATGCAAAACATTTTGCAGAGCAAGTTGTACACAACATAGAAATAGCCCTTAAACATTCTCCCTTGAGCAACCAAATAAAGTTCAGGATTGGACTGCATCCCGTAACTGTTTGTATACATCATAAAATAAAGTTTCAAACATTCTTTACAGGCAAAATGGACTGCCAGTAACTGGGATAAAAAAATCTGAATGCACTGCTATCAGTAGTTCCACAATCTTCTCCAGTATCATAAATATATGATGGACGGTCCTCATTCCGACCAAGTTTTTCCTAAGAAAACTCCTTCGGGTTAAGTCTTTTTCTGTTTCCAAGGATACCTGAATACGTCACTTTCTACATGCCTTGTGTCTTTCTTCCAAAACACTAAGGAGAGGCGGCTGGCAGCCATACGTGTGCTCTGGAGGAGTGTATTGTGCATCAGGGCAGATGCGGAGCTGGGCAGGGGGAGGCCCTGACCCACCAGCCGCCCCCGCGACACTCCCCCCACCCGAGCCCTCGGAGCTCCCGGCTCCGGGACAGCTTTCCCCGGGGCACGGCAAAGGGAACAGCAGGGCGGGGGGCTCCGGGCCCGCCCGGGCCGCGGGGCTGGCAGAGGCTCCGCACGGGCTCAGCGCTCCCAGCCCCGTGCCCGGGCTGCAGGGCAGGCCCGGGGACACCGCGCCAGGCTGACACCGGAGCGCAGGCCCGGGGGCCTGCCCGGCCCG
>VYXD01015986.1:119133-194890 GCA_013397195.1 Hylia prasina
AAAAAAAAAAGGGATGTGTGCTGCAAACATAGGAAACTCTCATTGCAGGGGTGCAAAGCACTCCGGGTGGGAATAAATGACCCTTACCCATGTGTTTGGGACAGCATTAAAAACGTAAGCCCCTCATGGGCCATTTTGCATACTCATTTGTGATGGTTCTCCATCAGGCGCGCTGTGAGGTTCTGCTGTGACACTTTTGGAATCGGTAATACCCGTTTGAGTCATGCCCTTGTAACCTGACTTCCCCCAGGGCTCTGCACCGTACTCGAAGGATGCCCCTGGCCGTGTCTCTGNCCGCACACACGCACCGGCAGCCCGCACCCTGGCTCCCGCTCCGCCGCTCCGCGCCCGGGGGGAAGATGAGCTCGGGGGACGTGGTTTGCACTGGGTGGCTCATCAAATCACCCCCCGAGAAGAAACTCAAGAGATACGNGTAACCTGACTTCCCCCAGGGCTCTGCACCGTACTCGAAGGATGCCCCTGGCCGTGTCTCTGGGCTGTGTGCACAGCTTACATCATTTGTCGTGTTCACTTCTGTTTATCAGCATTTTCTCCGGAGTGCTGATGTTAGCTTTTCCCTGTAATATGAGGCATAACTGTCTTGTGGAAGAATATGGTGGATATCGTTTGGTAGAGTATTTTTTCTTTGCCTAAAAACTAGCAGAAAGAATAATTTGCTGACGTTGGAATTATTTTTACCTTATTCCAAGCCAGAGTTTCTTCCTGTAGACCACGGTATTGCGTTGAAGTGGCTGAATATTTGCTAGTTATTTGTTCAGTTAGCATTTTCCAATTCTAAAATAACCACTATGATGTGTCTCACGGGAGCTGCACATAAATTACGGGCATCTCATTTTTTGCTGCATTTTGTAACGAGTGTACTAATAGCACTGTATGGCAGTGCAAGAGCCACTGATTCACCCAGCTGGTGCCATTAGTAGCTCTGTCAGTGAAGCTATTTTTGATGACTCAATATTCATAAAAGGGCAAAGTAGAGAAAACAGAATGTGGCAAAGCTGGGATTTGAAAGCCCCCATTATACAGTCAGGATAATAGTCACAACAGGGGCTCTGATCGGCTCACAGGGCTACTTGCAGTCTGCTCTGCTCAGATTTTGCACTACAGAACCAGGGGAAATTTGGTCTGTGTTATTCCCCAAGCATCACCCACTAGATTAGCCAGATCTCTGCAGATTAAGCTTTGTTTTCTGGTTAGGAGGATAAGGTAGTCCTTTGTCCATAATAGGGCAGAAATTAAATCCGCTGCAAGTACAGCAAAGCTTGATGTCCTTTCTCATGTGACTGGTGACACAGTGGATGCTACAAACCAAACGGGAATTGCCTCTCACCTGCTGTACACTACTTTTCCCCTATTTTTCCTAGAGTTTCCCCAGCGTGGCAGCTGGTGCATCTTGCACTGGGGTAGCAGACAGCTCGGGCTGAACCACAGCGACTGCTTGAAAACAACGGGCCTTTAAAACAATGACTGTTTAAACTGACTTCAGGAGGTGTCAAGTGTCAGCCGCTTACAGGGGAATGGCGTTGGCTCCGGTTCTGAGCTGACGACATAAATCCCCGAGTTCCGCGCCACCCTTTGTGCTCGGCTGGAAAAGCCCGTGGCCTTGCAAGGAGCTGCAAGTGCCAGCTCGGCCGGCTGCTCGTGGCACCTCTCCTACCCTGCCCAGCATCGTCTGCCTCACGGGCTTGTCTCCCACTCTACACTTCCCTGAGTTCAGCATCCGGCCTTTGTAAGGTCTGACCTGAGGGTCCCGTGTTCTGCACGCAGATAAATTCTTAATCCTTCATCTGTTACGTCTATCGCTAAGAAAATCCATTTAATTTCAGTGGAATGTGTGGTTAAAAGATAGGACCAAGCGATGAATTCAGGTTGTGAGACTGGGAACTGCAATGGTACTGATGAAGCCACTGGGAATATTTGCAGTATTTACAAAATTAAACAAATTAATCTTTCCAAGACTAGAGCCTAAAGACCAAAGTATACCTTCATTTATATTTGTTCTCTGATGGAAGCAATTAGGTTTTCTATGCATAAACAAGTCAGAATTTGCCTCTAGGTAAACAGAACATTATTTTCAAAACTTTGAAAGTGAAAAGCAGGTGTTAAGAGTCTGTATTTTCCTGTAATGTCTTCCAAAACCGATGCACTCAGTAGCACTATTCTTAGAAGTGTCTTATCATTCCCCAACAAAGGCTGCTCTCTTGCATGTGCAGGAAACGAACATGAGATTAATTACCCAAGTGTAACTTTCTGTAAAAACAGAGAGCTGAATGCTAAACACAAAGAATTCATTAGAAAGCACAGGGAGCTTTGCTACAGCAGGCAAATACTCGAATAGTGATTTGACAGCGTGGACAGTGCTTTTCTCTCTCTGTCTGATACTTGAAGCATGAAAGCACCACGTCAGCCTGTCCACAGAGGCAGTTGTGCAAGGAGTCTCCCAGGAGGGTGTTTGGTGTGTGGTGCAGTTCTTTGTCCTCCAAGGGTGACCCCAGAGCTTTGCTGCTTTCCTTTCCCCACCTGGTTGCAGCGCCCAGGTCTGAGGGATGCCAGGGAACAGCCAGAGCTGGGGGAAGCTGGAGATGGGGCAGGAGACACAGAGGAAGAACCTGCTCACAAAAACTAAGAAGTGGTGGTGATGGAGGTAAAGTCCATCCTGCTCTAGACCAGAAATGTTCAGTATCAGCCATAGCTTGACATTCAGCCCCACAGGAGGAGAACACACTGAAGCTTTTTGCTGTTGATGTTAGTGGATCAGTGAATGCCAACCTCTGTAGGAAATTAGATGAAATGCTTCAAATTTGATGGGTTTCACAGCTCCCTATATTGGTACTGAGCACATCCATCCCAATTCTGTAGTGTCAGCATTGAATAGCTGGCTCCTTGATAGTTTTTGTGTGGAAACATGTCTGATCACTGCCTGTTATTATTTGTTGTTTATTTATTGGGGGAGGTGGAAGGAAGGAATGGTTTCGTGGCCTTGAAAACAAAGGACTTAACACACAGCCAGTGCAAAAAGTCACAATGAAAGGAAAAGCAACACAGAAGAAGGCCCAGATAACTCTAATGAAATAAGAGACCAGTCCTATTGAGAAGACACACTGCTCATGTGCTGACAAGTGGGATTTTTAACACACGGCTAATTGCAACCTCTCCTCAATCTCTGTCCCATTGTTTGTCACCCCAGTGTGTAAGAGCAGCAGCGGCAGCTCCTCTGAGTGCCCTGCCAGTGTTTACTTGCTGTTAGTGTTAAGGTTTAGAAGATAAGGTAGTAAAGGGCCATATACAGATGTTTGCCTGTTGTGAGTCACTGCAGCTCCACTGAAGTCAACGCTGTGCAGCTGTACCCCAGCTGAAGAGCTATTTTTAATCTTCAGTACTATACAAATTGATGAGGGAAGACCACTTGCTCAAAAAAGGGCAAGTTTCCCACTTCACTTGAGTGACTCATTTCTTCAAACATTGTTGAAAATCAGAACTCCTTGTCAGCATCTCTAGAACAAGAGTCCCAAATGGAGCCCGTATTAGAAAATGTTCCCTTGAGCTTCCTACCTCTCCTCTCCTGGTCTGGGAAGACAAATAGAAGTGTAAATTAATGCACCCTAAGGCAGAAGCTGGTGGAGCAGTGTTGTGTGGGGCAGTAAGTGCTGCCAGAAGGGCAGGGCAGAGCCCAGCCCAGCCTCTCTGACCGTTGTGGGATCTGCCAGGACCCAACCGCAGCGCACCAGGGCTGGGGGGTTTAGAAGATAAGAGAATCTAGGCAACTTCTCCATTTTTAGCTGAAGTTCTGGTATTCATCAGGAGAACAAACAGGAAGTTACAAAGGAGAAAAAGTAAAGTAGAGCTGTGGAAGGGTTTGCTGAAGTAACGGGAGCAGGAGTCGCAGGGCGCTGCGGAGGGAGGTGGGATGGAGAGCGTCTGCTCCCTGATCCAGCTGCTGCCACCACAGGACACTGCCACCCTCCCCTGAAAGAAACCCCCAAGTGCTTTGTGAGGTCAAGCACTTCTGCTGCTTTGGCGTTCGGGGGAAGTTTCTGAAAAATACTGTCAAGAAGAAACCCGAATTTAATTTTTATCCCTATGTCTTTTTATTTCCAAATGCTTCTTACAAAGCCTCAGCTCTTGAGTCCTCTGTCCCTTTTGAACAGAGGATTCTGGCCACCTTTCATACGTTCCTGGAATAAATATCCTGAGCTCCCTGGGTTTATTTAACCAGTTTGGGTGGGTTTTGTAACTGTGGTTCCTAGGCTGGGTGGAAGTAGGAGTCACATGGGGTGCAGAAAGTTGTCAGAGCCCTTTAGCTCATTCCAGTTGTAAGTTTTGGTGCCTGTGTTTTTTTTCTGTTGTTACTTCATTTTAAAATCCAGTGCTTATTCTATCCATCTGGTTTGTATATTAAAAAAGAACTGAATTTTGAGGGGAAAAAAAAAAGGCTTTTAAACAGAAGCTCCTGTGTGGCAGTCTACGTGTTCCCTTCTCTGGGAAATCCTGTACAAATTGATCTCTCTGGTAAAATAACAGCAGAATATTTATGTTAGGGAGGAGTTTCCATCGCTGGAGTTAAACATTTGTAATTAGCTATGTGCAAATCTGACCTTGTTTTGGTAGGTTAAACGTGGTGTTTATTCTAGACCTTTTTCTTCCATTTTAACGATGTTTTGATAGTTTAAATGCAGTGTTTAATGAGATAGGTTGACTTCTAAGAAAGAAGTAATTTCTAAAAAACACTGCTGTTCTTGGCAACATGTGTATCAGAATAATTTCCCTTGAACTATTTATTTGGGTGGAGCCATAATAAGTCTCTAAGCCCCAGTTTAATCTTTGGCTACATGTTTTCAGGGCACAGGAATGTCCAGCTATTGGTTTCTGTTCAAAACAGAAACCCACAAGTTATCAAGTCTTTGCATTCAAAAATAGAGCCTTAAAAAAAAACCCCACGCTGGTTTGAAATAGAGAAGGAAATGTTAACTGGAGTGGTAATTAAAGGAGTGATGCAGTCAAACACAGCTCAGAGGAAAATAGATTACAAGTCCTACTTTGATGAAGTCTTTGTTGTAGATGAAATCTATGGAAATATGGATAAACACATTACTCCTACCAATGGTGCATTAAAATGCTATGAATATTTGTTATGAGAATTTGACAGGTTTTTAAGGAAAGGGACAAGTTTATTCCTAAAATGTTCCTCGTTAGAAAAACAGCCATTTTATTTGCTTTTTTGTCCTTTTCATTTGATTTGGAAATGAATTAGTAATGTGATAAGACAAGGAAAAAATGCCGGTTTTGAAATAAAATTTGCTTTTTTTCTGATTATATCCAGCCAGATAAAATACATTTTCTGCTCTATCATTTAATTGTTAAACAAAATGCAGTACTTTAACCTTTTTTTTTTCTGCTTTAGAATAATATCCTTGACTTGTTTCAGTTTGTATTGCATCAGGAAAACAAACAAACAAACAAACAGACACATAGCCGTGCAAAACTCAGTTTTAAAATCTCCTGCAGCTTAGTATTTGCTCAAAATAAACCCAAACTGATGCCTAGTCTTTGTGCCAGGAAAATACTCCCTTTCTGAGGCTAATTCATTCATAGCTTTGTAATTGTTAGAATGAGACAACTGTTCTTGGAGATTTTGTTATTCCCTTCCCTCCTGATGCCAAAAACCCCACCTGACCCCTGCAGTCAAAACTGCATTGTAGCTTTCCACAAAAGCCCTGAGCAGCACATTGCAGTTTTCCAGGATCCCTTTTCATGGAGCATTTTACAGAAAGGCAGTAAAATGTTGTCATTAGTACGAATTTGAAATTGCCTAAATGAGAGTGTTAATTTAAACCGAGCTTAGGTTGTCATATGAGAGTTTTTGGCTCGTTTTTGACAGTGCTTTTTTTAAAAGACAGTACTTTCTGTGAGGCCTGCTAGTGATAAATATTCATCCTTGTGACTCCCAAGCCTCGAGACCGTGGGTTATGTATTCATATTTCTGTTGGACAGAATAATGGCCATAAGGGGAGCCTTTTCTAGCTCCACAACTGTTGTAATGTCAGCAGAGCACACAGTTTGTGAACAATCCTGTTTTTACATACCAGACTCGCAAACTGTTTGTGGAAGTTCAAGGATTTTACAGTTGTGAAGGCTTTTTTTTTTTTTCCGAGCTGACACGAACTGGCCGTGCCAAGGAGGAGCCAAAAGCTCAGAACAAGCACGAGCTGTTGTTTAACTTGCAGACTTCACAAACCCAGCAGTGGAGCCACCGACCTCAGCAGAGTCCTGGGTGCTGGCAGAGCTGGGCTTCGTGTGCTGACCTCTTCTCTGGGAGGAGAAGAAACACCTGAGGAGATGCCAGCTGAGTTTGCAGCAGCAGCGAAGAACCAGTTTCAGGAGGAGTGATACACTCCTCCCAGTGCTCACAGCTACATCATCTGCATTGTTTACTAATATTTACAGTGGAAGCTTTGCAAGCTTGAGAAGTTTTGTTTCTAATAAGTCCAACATTTTGAAGCCATCCTAATAGTTGCATTCTCGCTGAGGACTCAAGTTTAAAAATAAGAAGCACTCTAGTAACTCCAGGAATTGGGTTTTTTGGGATTTTTCAAGTGCTTTGCTCCTGCTGAAAAAAGGTTTTCACTGGGTCCTCCCCTGACTCCAGGGCTACTGTTACAGTCTCCACTGGTTAACTTCCCTGGCAAAACAGTGAGATTTGGACTGTCAGCTGAAAATAGGACTGTTACTCCCATTACTCCTGTTACTGTTACACTTTATTCTTCTTCAAATATTCCTTTTTGACAGAAAACTGAGAGTCACATCAGCCTTGAGCTACGGATTATAAAATAATGGTGAGCTGTTTTTGAAAAGTGATGGCTAAACCCCATCATTATTTCAGAATCCTCCCCAAACTCCTGCTTTCATCTGTTCTGAGCCTGATAAAGTCAAGCTGAAACATCATTAGGACAAACAAACAGAAAGGTTAGGGGACAATCAGATTGGCATAGGAAGAACAGGCTTGGTGGTGACCCTGCTTTGGTTCCCCTGTGCATCCCTCTCCTTTGGATTTGTAGACTAGAACCTTAATAATTCTTCTATTTAAAGGGGGGAAAAAAAGAATCATTTATTGAAGTGTTACTAGACTGCAATGCTTTAACAGTTTTAATATGTTCATATGGTCTTTTTTTTTTTGCTTTGCTTTTTTTTTCAAATTCACAACTGAAAGTACTGTTGCTATGTTACTGTAATGGTGTGTAGGCTGCTAAATAAATAGAGGGAGTTTAGTCCATGCCAGAAATAGAAAGCCAGGTCAAAGGTGACATTTGGGACATGTTGGAAAAAAAAAAGAAACAAGAATCTATAATTATTTATTTCCTTCCTATTATTCTCTTCAGTCTCATTAACCCTACACTACTTAGAAGGAAATTACAACAGAATTTCTGAGCATGTCAGAGTATTAAAAAAAAATGACACCTTGGGAGTTCTAAGTCTTTTGGCTTTGTCCTTTGCAAGATCAAATTTGCAAAGTAAATTTGAGTAAAACAGTGGCACCTCACTCCTGTGAATTGAGCAGGTACTTGGAGGTGTCAAAGGACACAGGGACTGCTGAAAATTCCCTCTGCAAAGGCACACACAGAAGGGAAAATCTGTCAGAGGGAGCAAGCTTTGAGGGATAAAAAACAGGAAATTTGAGTCCATTGTCCTTTTTGGGGTAGTCTGGCAGGTTCCCAAGGACCAGACACACAGAAATGTGCTCAGGCTCTCTGCGAGCAGCCCCAGGTGCCTGCCTGCACCTGAACAGGGTCACCTCATCCTCCTCTGCTGCCTCTGTGTCCCCACCAGCTCCTGCTGGGGCTCCTGCTGGTCAGTAAGTGGGCAGCTCCTGGTGCCAAGGCACGGCTGGAAACTGCCAGACCTTCCCCTGGCAGGAGCTGGGACATGGAACAGCACCCAGAGTCAGTTTAGCAGATTTGGAATTAATCTGGAGGATCTCCTCTGTAAATATACATGTTTACTTATAAACAAATCATTCACGTGGCACAAGAGGAGCCCTCTAATTTCTTTGTGTCTTGGGGAAAAAGCCCACAGCAACAACCTTAACCAGTCCAGTGCATGCAGTTCTATTAGAGATTCCTTGGTGTTATTTCTGTCGTTCCACAAATCCATTCCTTTTCTGCAAACAAACAAGTTCCCCCTACGCAAGAGACCTCTGGATCTGAAGCATTCCAGAAAATCCCACATTTAGCATAAAATGTATAGAAGATGATTAAGTTAGAGGTACAATGAGAGCCCAAGATGCGACAAGACTTGATCCCGACTTGCACAAGGTTTAAAGTTTTCTTTGTTAAGGCTCCTTGAATGAAGGGATGGAATTTGAATGACTAGGAGCATTTCCTAATACGCTGGATGTGAATAGCTGGTTTAAGAAGATACTCTCCTAATTTTCAGCCCCAAGCCAGCCCCTAGTGCCTTAGACGTCGGGGTGTGTCCGACTTTCTGTGTCAGAAAACAAACAAGTCGTTTAGGATCCATCAGGGTTGTTTATTTGCTTTCACCACAGGTTTGCTGCTGCAACTGGTTGTTTTCTACCACAACCAGTATTGAGGCTCACACTGAAGGAGAGGGTCTTAGAGGCTTTCTTGTCCCCTGTGGAGTTCAAACCCTCATTTGGACTCTGTCAAATCCTATACCCTTGCCAGAGACTGCATTTATCTCAAACCCTAAAGTGCAATTACTATGATTTATCTCTCTTTGGAGTGAGTAAGATTTTACCAGGCATTTTCTCCACAGAAGTCTGCAGCTGGGAGAAGAGCACCCTGCAGCCTGTCCTTTCCAGGGCTGTGTTGCATATGCTCAGCAAACTGCCCAGTTTTAACCAGCAACAGCAGCATTGCTAAGTGGGATGAAGGATGAATTATGCCCTCTGCAGTTCTCTTATGTTGTCCTCCTAAGGGACCTATTTGCCTTTATATTTTATTTCCAGGTCCTTGAAATGATCTTCTAAAACTTAGGAGTGAACTTGTTGTGCTGGTGGGTAGATGAGGGCAGTTCACACGTCAGAGGAGTCCAGATGGGCTGCAGGGATGTTTGCCTGTGCTCTTTGTTGGGGCAAACAGCTTGATGGTTAGACTGATGAAATTGTGCCAAGGCAGGAGCTGGCAGGCACGGCCAGCTCCCAGATAAGCTGGAGGAAGATTAAGCACATCCACACTGCTGCTCCCAGTCACTAGAGACTCCCCTCAGAGTGGCACTTACCTTGTGGTGGGGTCAGAGATGCCTCAGTGGCACGTTGGAGAGCGGGCAGCACAGGCTGGGGAGGTGGAGAGCAAAGGGAGCTGGTGTGGAGCTGTGGCTGTGCAGTCGTGTCCAGAGCACAGTGATGGAGAAGGGCACCCCACTGACAGGTCTGAGGAGCCCTTTGCCTCTGGTTCAGCAGCCTCAGCAGTGCTGGCTCTAACCCTGACGTGCTCAGAACTCACTGTGCACCCACAGGCAGGTTTCAGTTTGACTCCTTCCTCGGGTTTACTGGATCTGGAAATGGAGCTGGGATCTCTCTATGAGCATATTGTTGTAGATTTTAGTAATTATTTAATTCCTGCATATGAATAAAAGATAAGGAGCAGAGGAAAGCACTCAGATGTGAGACCTTAGACCATTAGTGGGCATAAAGCCTAAGATGAGTTTGTTGTAGGGCAGCTGGTCACTTCTGACTTCCAGCTCAGGTTGCTGCAGTCAGAATACCTGGTTTGAGTGGAATCCCTCCAGATTTAGTTCATGGCTCCTTGCTGGGATAACAAGAAAAGGCCCAGGAGCCTGCACAGCAACAGCAGCAGTGAAATGTGGTGTTTTAGCACAACTGAGTCTGTGCCATCCAGCACGAAGCTTTTCCCTTCCAGAGTCAAGTGCACCCATAAAGAGCAGAAAGGCCAAGTAAACACTGGCTTTAAGAAGCTGCAGGAATCAGGCAGGTGCACAGTCAGACTGGGAGGTTAGATCTGAAGCTTCCATTTGCCTTTATGAGTTTACACAAATCTGCTTGGAATACTTGTCCTCTCTGAAAAGGTTTCATTACTTAGAGTCGTCAAAGAAAAACTCCCTGAAATAGAAATGGCACCTCATGTTCTTTAGCAAAACAGGAGCTTAGAGAGAAACCAGAAGCTAAAAAATGTAGTCTCAAATTCCAACCCATTATGACTGTATTTACGGGGAACATTTAAATGATCTGTTTTCCTACATATTTCTTACTAGTAACAGCAGTACCTTGTGACTGGTGATGTCTCATTGCCTTTAAACACTGAACTTGAATGTCAGGATGAGCTCGAGGCTTTTCTCTTTAGCTGTTCTGTGAATTGGCTGGATGCAGATCAGGCACAGAGCCGTGGTCCTCAGCAGCAAGGGAGTGGGAAGAGAACAGCAGGCAGGAGGATTTTGCATCCCAGTGGAAACCCCCAGACCTGCCATTATTGCCAGAGCTCCTGGTAGCTCCAGTGGCATGGGGAGAGATGGTTTGTGCTGTGGGAACTGCAGCATTTACCAGCTTGTGGTGGGAAACTGGAGGCGATGAATGGATGTGAATATGTTCAAATGCACAGTTTCAGTTCATTTGGTGCAACATCTCACTCACAAAATTTTCCACAAAAAGATATTTCAGCCAGATAGAATTGTGGTGAGAAAGAAAAGCAGAGCTGCAGAGAAGCTGGTAACTTCTTAAAAAGAGTAAACTGTCACTGAAACATCTCACTTTCTATTTGAGAGATTAAATCTATGCACGGTGCAACCATTTTTGCTTTGCCTGGCAGAAGAGCTGCATGACTCATGGCCAACACTGTGCTGGGGGACCTAGAAACACAGAATGCAAAAGCAGACAGATGCTGGCTGCTGGCTGGGGGATTCCTGCACCATCTCTGCAATGATGTTTGATGGGTCACAGAGTGCAGGCAAGTGCACGTAAGGCTTGTCCCCAGGTCAGGGTATTGGTCTGAGGGGTGAGAGACAATGCAAAGGCTGCCAAACACCTCCTGTCCCAGCAGCTGATGAGGATGGTGATGTGATGGATCACGCAGGAAAAGGTTTGCAGTGAGGAGGGTGGAGGATCTGAAAGGCTGCACGCAGGGATGAGGAGCTGCAGTCCTAATTCTGGTGGCAGGCAGCTCAGCAGATGGCCCAGCAGAGGAGTTGCTATGCACCACGGCGTGTGTGAGAGCTCAGAATCACAGAATGCCTTGGGTTGGGAGGGACCTGAAGGATCATCTCATTCCAGCCCCCTGCCAGGATGCCACCCACTAAAACAGGCTGCTCAGGGCCCCATCCAACCTGCCCTTGAACACTTGCAGAGAAGAGGCAGCCACAGCTCTCTGGGCAGCCTGTTCAGTGCCTCGCCACCCTGTGAGTGAAGAGCTTCTAATGTAACATCTAATGCTAACGTGAGAGTGGTGGTGAGGCAGCAGCAGGCACAGAGCCCTGCCCTGTGAGGGGTACAGGTGCCAGCTGTGCCCTCCACACCCACCTTCCCACGGCAGAATTTCATTTTGCTGCTCTGCATTGCAGCCACAGTGCTTTGTCTCCCCTCTCCAAACAGAGCTGAGCCGCTCAAAGTGACACCAGAGTCACATCACTGACCTCCCCTGCCTGGGGCAGCAGCTCTCTGGCTGAGCTGGCATCTCCTGGGGAGGAAAACCTCCTGCTTTGGGCCACAGAACAGCCTTGCTGGCGTGTTTTGGGGTTATTTCCTACAATTCCAGTTCTTCCAGCAGTGAAGTTTAGAGTGTGCATCATGTGTGACTTGCACCTTTCCTAACAACTTCAGCTCTTTGGGAGTTTCAGGACAAAACCTCAGAAAATCTTGAAGAACGTCTAAATCTCTTTGTTTAAGAGCTGGACGGTTTGCAGCTGACTTTCTCCAGAGGATCTGCTTTGCTGCTTGCTGTTTGTGAGTCCCGAGGGCTCCGTTTGCAAATCACCTCAGCACTTCTGGCCAGATCCAGGAAAAAGCATCTTCACCCCTGATAGCTTCGAGTGGCCATCGACACCTCACAGTCACACTGTGATGCCCCTCAGCACTTGCCAGCGTTAGAAACTGCTTTTTCTCCGGGCTGTTAATTCAGAGCACTGTGTTCCTGCGGGAAATTCCAGTTACCCAAGTGCAGTGATGCAGCAAAAACCTGCTCCGGTGACCAGTGTGTGTGTAACGCTGCTGAAATTGCCACCGACCTGTTCCAAGAAGCTCCATTTCCAAAGCAACCTGCAGGAAACCCACAGAGATGTGTTGTGATGCACAAATTCAAATCACTCTCGTTATTAGGCTGATAAACATCTCGGATATTCTCGGGGTGAGCGGCGTCGTTTTCCTTCAGCTGTTTCTGGAGCAATATAAACCGAACTGGGAGCAATATTCCTTTTATTTATCGGTGTCAGAGCGTTCCCATGGCATGCCCGTGGCAGCTCAGCTGTGCCCACTAAAAATGCAGGCAGAACAACTTGCTTCAAGCAGCAGCACAAGCAGGGGTAATCCTGTCAGATTCCTTTTGCCATCTCCAATCTGACGGGCACAGTTCAGGTTTTGTGTCCCCTTTGCCCCTGGTGTGTTCACTCCAGCTGCAAACCATGAGGTTCTTTAATCCCTCCTATTTTTACTCTGGTCCCTTGGAGCCTGCACTAAGGCTTCCCAATTTGCTAACTAATTATGGGTCTGGTTTTGCACATGATTTTGTACCCAAGAAAAGCTTTCGTTTTCCTTCTAATTGTCAAATAAGAACAATCACAAAATCAGCCGTGGAGAAGGAGCCTTGGATTAAACAAACACAAAATCCTAATCCAGTTGGAGTCAAGGCAACTGGATTATTCTGACTAATTTTAGTAAAAATTGAAATAAACCACAGTGTAGAGGAGACTGAGGTTACAGGATTAATATTAGCATTCAAAGAGATAGACAGAAATGTCCTATGGCATATTTAAAATATTTATTTTGGATTTATTGAAATATGACTACTCAAATACTCCAAATTCCTAGATAGGCTTAAAATTCCATTTTCTTTTTTTTTCAATAAACCATTGTTTAAATTATGTCTATTATAATCTCATGACAGTAGCAATGCAATAATATCAGTAAACACCATCATTCTCAATTTATTTTAAGTAATGAGGAAGTCACAGAATAAAATGTGGACATGTGTGATGGGTTAAAAAAATTAATTCAAACCATCAGTAAGACTAGAAGCTCTTTAAGTGCCAAATTGTTGTTGCAGAAGTATTTTTTATCTATGGGTCATGATTTCCACGAAACAAGTGAAAAATGTAAACACTTCCAAGCATTTGTCCCTTTAGGCATGGGGTGTATTAAAAAACAACATAAAAAAATACTTGAGGGACTGAAAGGAAATGCTGGCCAGGGCATTTTAGACAGAAACCAATTTGGTTTCTTCTTGGTGAACAAGAAGAAAAACTTGCAAATGGTTTTATTACTTGATTCATTTAAGTTCTCCATTCAGCTGAGTTTTAAAACCAAGTTCCCTTTAAGTTTAAGGAAGCTAATTGGAAACCCTGTTCTGTACCAGAATTCAAAGCAGGAGATGGTTGTGGTAATTACTGGCAAGAAAATGGTAAATGGTCTCAGAGGTGAAAAACCACAGAGCTGGAAATGCTGCCTCTGCCAGCTTGGGTCAGATTCTGTGCTTAATTACACTGCATGAATAAATTATTGCAAGACAGTTCAAAGTTCTTTTTTTTGATAATGCAAATACTTACTTTTGCAAAGCAGGGTGAAGTGTGCAGAAGAGTGCAGCATCACGACCCTGCTGCATTATTGGTTTAGAAGTAATAGAGGTACAAACCTTTTGAGCAACACAGGTACAAACATTGCTCCCAGGCTGGATTGTGTAAGTTATTTAAGCATCTAAATTCATTTTGCTTCCTAGATGGGTTCTTTGATGGTGGCTTGATCCACAACAAAAAGGTAGTAGAAGTATCAGTGTCCATGCTGAGGGGGTGAAAGAAAATCAGCATCACACAGTCTTTCATGGATGGAACATTAAATAATGACACCAGCACTGTTTCACCTGGGACAAGAAGCACATTGGAATTCCATAAAAGTCAGGAGAGTTGATTTTTCTTGAAAATCTCCTGGTACCCAGCTGAGCAAATACTGTAGGTTTTGGAGCTGCCTGGCAAAAGTAATGCTTTGTGCTTCTCCTCAAGTCTTCATCTGTCCAACTTCTGCTGATTGCACACAGAAATAGCCATGGCAGCACCACAGGGAGGGCCAAAGTCAGAGCAAAATTCTTTGGGCTGTGCTTAGCACAGACCATACCCATCAGAAACCACCAAGTGTGAGATCAGAAAGTGGCCACTGTCTGAAATTTTTCTGTCTGTTGCAATCGTTGAAATTTCCCCAAGAAAATTCGGTTTGCTGGGCAAGGAGTAGTGTCATCAAAATCTTCCTTGCCTTCTTTGGAAGCTTTTTCAGTATTTCTCTATATCTTACAGCCAGTCCATCAGCTCTCTGGGGTTGGATTGCTTTTCAACAAACTCCCCTGGTTTGAGACATCACATTGTATTGCTTATCTCTACCATGCATAGTACACGTGGCTTTTTGTGTGGGCCTGATTATTCTTGTAACCTGCTGGAGCCAGAAAAGAAATTTTTCTCCTTGTTTCTCTAAGGTCAGGATGCCTTTCTTAATTTTCCCATGTGATACTGTTTTCTCTCTCTATGGTGTTCCCTCTAAATCAAAGTCTTTAGGAATGGAAGAGGCACTTCCCTTGGCAGATCCCTGGAAAACAGTTCCCTGGGATTCTGCAATGGCTTTTAACACAAACATCAGAAAAGCATCGCCATATGATTCTTCCTGGGCATTGTAAACCAATTAAAAATATATTTATTTATGAGGAAAGGCTTTTCTATCTGCAGGAGGACTAGATCAGTCACTAAAGGCTCACAAGCTCACATTTATGCTCGTCTTTTGCCACCTCTCTCAGCCTGCTTTTCAAAGCCTCCTGAAACCACCAGTGCCCTCTGAATGGGCTGCAGCCACCCTTAACTCTGTGCCTGGAAAACCTCTGTAATGCTGGGCCTTAGAATCCCCTCCCTATAAATAATAAAGGTTTCATTTAAATCCAGCAGTTAGTCTGGACTGTCAGTCAGCACACACCATGCATGGCTGCGTGCTGCACTGGAGCCTCACAAGGAACATTTACAAGCTCCTTGGCTGAGAAACGTGGTAAGAAAAGAGTCATAAGTGAAGGAGAAGAGTAGGAGTAATTCCGCGTTCAGTTCTAAATTTGTGTCAAGTGTGGGATGAGGTTTAAAATAAGAAAAGATAATAGTTGGGGTTCTGTTGTTTCTTTCCACCTCTTAGTAAAGTCATTTTTGATCCTAGTCCTTGCTTCTTTGCAAACGTAAAATCAAGTGATGGATCTTCACTAAAGTGTATCATGAGTTAAACTTGAAAGTCAGCAGGAGGTGTTACCTGCTCTTGCATTTATTTCTATGTTATTTTTTTCATGTCTGACCAGAAAAGGGTAACATGCAAATGTCTCTTAGTGGTTTAAACAAATAAGCACGAAGTCTTAAAAAAGGAAAGCAGTTACTGTGTACAAGCACTGCCTTCAGAAGTCTCTTTTATATCTGCTGCCTGTGAGTATGACTCCATTTATACTCAACAATATTCTGCATTGTTGGGGTAGGAGGGATCAGGGAAAGGGATTTGACTGGCTTGGTTTTCTCCTTGCAGGGAACTCCTGCATTATTCCTCCCCTGGAAACCAGCAAGGACAGGGGGAATGGAACAAGGGCAAACCTTGTGTTTCCTTATCAAATTTAAAGGATTTGTTATTCAAAACATCCACAGTTAATTCACAGTGGAAAGCTGTAAAGGTCCCAGGGTGCCCATCCCTGAAAGCTCCTGACAGCACCCATGGTTTTACAGTGTCCTTTCTGTGTTCTGTCCCCTGCACTGTGAACAGCACCCAGGCAACAAGGGCAACACCTTAAAATCTTTTTTCTCATTCAGGGCCACCCTTTTGGGGTGTCATGTGCAAGAATTATCTCAGCCCACACAGAATTTCTCTCCTCTGTGCAACTCTGGCTTTGTGTCTGTAGACAGTATTCTGCACTGGTGTGTTTTAATGAAAGCCAGAAGAAGAAAGAAAAAATTCATTATATTTTTCCTTTTCCTCTTTAGTGTATTAGGTTGGGGTTTTTTCAACCTTGAAATTCTGGATTGAGTTTCATTTAGATCTTGTTCAGTTAAGATGAGGCACACAGCTTCAGAGAACTGGGAGCTGTCTGCAAGTGATCTTGGCTGCTCCTGTTACATATTTTATTGCATCTTGTTCTGCTGGAAGGTTTGATGCTTCCAGACTGGTGGTTTCTTTATCAGGGTTTACCAGTGAATCATAAAGGTCTTGCTCCATTGTATTCTGATCTTTTTTTATTTACTGATAATACACACTTCATGGCCCTCTAGTTTAACAAAATTGATTTTATAGAAAATAAATAGGAGCACAACTGAAGGATCAATGACCATAGTCTGTCTTTAAAATATGTATTATGTGCTGTAATATATTTGCTCATTATTTGTGATTGATCTGGTTTCTCACATTGCACTTTAGCTTTTGGGTTATGTACTCGAGAAGAGTTTGCCTACTGAGCCATCTGTCTTTACAATACCCTAAATAATCAAAATAGATAGTAAATTTTGACTTCTTAGGAGAGGGAGAGGAGTTGAAGAACCCATTGTGGGGAAGCAGCAACACAATGCAGCCGTGCATAAGCAAATGTATTTTGGTTAAAAATAAAACGTGGCATTTTTGAGATGCAAGGTAATTAATCTGACTCCATTGTGGCTTCTTCTAGAAGGCCCTACCCCTTCCAACATGAGGTTGCTAATTACTGACACAGCTGAGAGTGAACTGACCACTGTGGCAGGAATAGGAAGAACTGGAAGTGTAAAGGAGGTCTAGAGCTTGGACAGTCTCCTGACTTCAGAGCTCTCTGGAACACTGAGGTTGTGAATACCCAGAAGAAGAAAGATCATTTGTGCAGTCCAGTGGGTTTACAAAGCCTGTGGGATGCAGTTCTGTGCCCAGGGAAGCTGTGCAGCACCCACCCCTCTGCATCCCCCCTGGAGGGGCTGAGCTCTCACAGCATCTGTGCTGAGCTGAGCATCCCTGAGGTGTCAGGAAATGAACTGCCCCCTTGTCCAGCTGAAATTCCTTTTCATGACTATAGGTAAAAAATAAGTGTGTGATTCAGAGTTTGGCTTCGGCTGACCCATGGGTCGAGCTGCTGTTGTTTGTTTTTGTAATTACTATAGTTACCCTGGAAGCACTCTGGATATTTAGGTATTATGACTGCAGAAAGCCAGAAATAACTAGCTGGAATAAAAGTGTTAATAGTCTGATGGCTGTGTGAGTCACAGCCACAGTGGCCTTTAGACAAAAGAGAGATTGCTCTGAGTGCAGCAGCAGAGAAAGCCCTTCCTCTCTGCAGCCTTACACACTCATGGCAGGTCAGATTTAAACTTCCTTACTCAGAGCACAAACAGCTCTTCATACACAGCTCCAGCTCCCACAGGCCAAGATCCCTTATCACAGAATCATTTCGGTAGGATAAAAAACTTTCAAAATCATGGAGTCCAACCAATTAACCCAGCACTGCCAAGCCACTAAACCACGTCTGCAAGTACCACATCTACACTTCTTTCAAATACCTCCAGGGATGGTGACTCCACCACTTCCAAACACTTGCAAGGCTTGCAGAAGCAAACCCTCTGCTGAACCAGGGGAACAGTTCCTCCCGTGCAGCTCCCAGACAGAGAGAGGTTAATTGTGCTGCTGGTTTTGTGTGGCCCATTTGCAAATCAAAATTATTGGGCGTCAAACATTCAGTACCCAGGAAGATTTCCCTCTCGTGCACATGCTCACGTGTGGTGCTTGCTTGCCTCTTGGTGCCTGGCTTTTGCTTTAGAAGAGGAAGTGTCCCCTCAGTTTGTACCATACAGAATGTGCAAGCGTTAAATACATACTGTGAAATAGCGTTTCTCTGAAAGGAAATCTTCCCTGTCTCTGAAGGGAGAAGATGCTTAAATAGGAGCACTTCGCTTTGCTGGAGTAAAGATTCTCCTTTGCCAGGTGCTGCTCACACTTTGGGCAGTGAAAAGGGCAGGGAAAATGGATAATGGCAAAAAAATAGCAGGCTCAATTCTTTAAATTTTAGTTTAAATGAGGTCAAAGACTGTTCTCAGCTTGCTGTGAAGCATGTGCTTAAGTGCTTTCTGGAACTGGGACCTAAACTGGAAGGGCAAATTATTTGGTCATAAATGATTGGACTTTTTTTTGGTACCCTCAGGAAACAGCCTTTGACAGAGGAGATTCTGTCAGGCTGAATTTCAGAATTGTCTTTTGGATGTGAGAGATGAGGACTCTTCAAACTGTGCTTAGCTCGCTGGAGCCTCAGGATCTACGTAGAGTGTTTGTTTGCTGTGTGCTCAAACAAACCTTTATCTCACATCACTTTTTATGGGATTCAGTTAGCAAAACCAGCGAGTGTGAAGTTCACACTTCTGCTTACAGCTCCTGCCACCATCCCTGCCCTGCAGGCAGGGCAGATGGCGTGGAGTTTGGCTGTCAGGTGACAGCAGCACAGCTTCCTGCTGTTGGAACTGGGTCAGACACTGACACCGAGGGCTTGCTGAGGTGTGAGACCTTCCAGAATGGGGCAGGAAGTTCTCGGCTCTGCAGCCAACCTGCTTCTTGCAAAGAATTTCAGACACTTGATGCGAATGCACAGGGACATTCAGGGTGATGTAACGTGTTTGCTGACGTGAATTTGTCTGGTCCTCTGAGCCTCTGGATGTGGAAGGAGCATGCAGGGCCATGGTGTGGGATCCTACCTGGGTTTGTGTTGCAGTGCACAGTGCGTGTCAGGATTGCTGCCAGTGGCCCAAGCAGTGGATGCCAGAACACTGGGATGCTTTGGGATGGGTTGTGAAACTGTGAGGAAAAAGATCTGCAGTCTGAAGGAGTCTGAGTAACAACAATTCTCTTCTGGGTTTTGATTTCCTGGTGTAGTAGAGAAAAGGCTAAGCTTGCAGGGAGCTGAGCTGCAGTGTTTTACAATTTTCTGTGGTGTTTATTTGGGGGATTTTTTGTTGTTTTCTTTCTCACACCTACACACTCCATCAGGTCATGCCTGGGAGACAACCCCAGTGCTTCACATGTGCTCATCCAAGTGTGAACTGCTGCCTGTAAACCATGACCTGGTCGTTTTAACGAAGTGGCATCGGGCATATCTGCATGTTTGTTCTTAGATGAAGCTCTGGCTGTGTCTGAATTGTGGCTGTAGCCAGCCCAGAGTCTGTGAGAGCCCGGGGAAAACCCCTGTGCTTGAGGGGCTCCAAAGACTCTCTTAATGTGCATCATTCACAGAGTCCTTGGGAAAACGTGCCTGCTGCACCACAAGTAAAATAACTGAGTTCAGTTGTTGGAAATAAGGTGAAAGATTAATTGCTTAGCCCTCAGATACCTCTTAATGTGGGTTTACAGCTGCCCTGTGTTGTGAGAGTCCATCACTGCCTTTGTGACATACATGACTGAGGGCAGAAAAAGAGCAGTGCCTGCAACACCACTGATAACAGGCTGCAAGTTGTGCTCACTCTGGAGCACTAGTAATTGTTATTTTTAATTTCAACAGCTCCCCCTCATGATACTTCCCCAATCTAGTCCAGTCATCCTGTCTTTACATCGTTCCCTGTAAAGAGCATTAATTCACATAGAGTGCTGTTAACACAGACTTTTATAATAACTTAAATGAGAAGGTATAAATATTTAAATTAAATTGTAATATCTTAGCCTCATTATTTGCCACGGGTACTTTTCCATTTGTTTCCTTGAAATACAGTTTCATTAGTTGATGTGCAATGATTTACCACTAAGTGGAGTTTCTTAGGATAAATGTAGTGCTTATTTCTGCTAACAGGCATTCTTTATCTCCATCCACAAGTATCAAAGCATTGGTGTCGTTTTAATATACAGTTACTCATGTTCTTTATGTTACAATTTTTATATTAAAGAGGTATCACTGTGAAAAGCTTGCTTTCCCCAGCAAGGATTATTTTATGTGATTTGAAACAAGTTGCATTTGAGCAGAATTAGAAAAATATACAAAAGCATTTAAACACTTTTTAAAAGTATTTAAAATTAATGAATTATATTAAGTTACCTACAAGTAAACTAGATGAGTTGTCTTTGTTAATTTTTCACTGCTGCAGATTTTTTTTTTAATATAAATGCTGATGCAAAACTCCAGTTTGTTTGACACTTCCTATTTAGAAAGCAGTAAGTGAAATACATGTTGGAGCCAGAACCTGATGCAAAGTGATAAACAGTCCAGCACAGCTTCCTTTTGCTGCCTGAGACCTGCTGTGCACTGAGGCTCAAAGGCTCTTACTGTATCATCTATTATAAATCACATCTGCTGATGGATAGCACTGACACCCTAAATTCCCCCAAGGCTGAAAACCTGTGAATGGTGTCTTTGCACAGAAGTGTTGAGTGTGTCCAACTCGTGTGTCGGGACTTGTTGGCAACAGAAACGTGCCTTGGCTTTGGGACAGCTCTGCTTTTGCTGGGCAGGAAGATCCAGGTTTTTATTTCTTACCCACAGCGAAACACACAGCACAGGTCCAGGCTCTGCAGAGGTGGGGAGAGTTGTTTTTCCCTGTCCTGAGCAGGCAGTGCCAAGGAGGGAGGGCTGACACCTCCAGCAATGCCTTCGGAGCCCCAGCCCAGGAGGAGAGGGGGATTAGAGCTGGGCTGGGTACAGCCTGAGTATTTATTCCTTGGTACGTGCCAGGGGATCTCCAGCTGGCCAGAGGAGCACAAAATTACCATTTTCAGTCTGTCCTGCCCACCAGGTGGTCTATGTTCAGTTGTTCAAAGGAGTATCAGTAAAGGCCATTCCTACTCCAAACTTCAAGAGAGGAGGGTCAGAGGCAGCCAGGCCGTGAGTGAGTGAGGCAGGAATGCACTGGCACACATCTTGTACCTAGTGCTTGTGAGTAAAACACAAGAAACAACGAAAAGCTTGCTTAGAGAGGGCTTTGTTTGAAGTGCATTTCCTTAATTCTTTGGGAGATCCCAACAGATCTGTTGAATGTCGCGCTGAAAACATCCAACCTGTCAATGTCACCTGTGAAGGCCGCTAGAAGCGAATCTGAGACGGAACAAAAGAGATGCAGAAGGGCAGCAAAAGGTGCAGGAGGAGGCGAGCAGCTCAGCTCGGTGTCACCGCCCGTGCCGGGATGGAGGAGGAGGGGGAGGCTTGCACAACGATTGCTTGCTCTCATCATCCCCAAGGATCAATTTTCAGACCATTACCTCCTTCCCCACACACGCAGACACACACACGTCACTGATGCAGGGGGGATTTATCAGTTACCATCTGAGGAATCGCTATCAAAACACAGACACCATTTGCTCCGGGCTTGTTTGTGGTGCTCCAGCAATGGCTAATGCCCCAACCCAGAAACAGTTGTCCTGCTGGGGACAGTGTATAGTGCTCGCAGGTTATTTTTCTCTGAGGCACAGCTGTGTCTTTGGGCTCCTTTAAATCTGTCTTCGGCTCAGCCCCGGAGCTTTGCTCTCTCCGTTCCTGAGCCAGCCCGACAGACACAGCTATCTAGCGAGCCAGACTAGCCCTCTCCAGCACAATCGCAGGAAGTTATTCCAAGCCTCAGACAAATCCCATTTCTATCTCTGGAAGAGTAAAAGGTCAAAAAACACGAGGCTGTAGCTGCGCCAGCAGCAGCACCAGCCCCAGCAGGGCTGAGCAGAGGGGCTGCCAGCATCCCCCCACGGCCCTGCCCTCCTGCCCAGGAGCCTCCAGGAGCCCAGAAAGGCTCCACAGCCCGTGTCATTCCCAGGACAGCCCCGGGACAGGGGAGAAGGGAGCGTGAGGAGCGGGTTACCAAAGCAGACTTGCTCGGGTCCCGCCTACCATATTGCTGTTGGCGTCCGGCCACGTCCCCATCCTCTCCCAGCTTCAGGCAGCTTAATTAGCGCGGGTCCTGATTAGCTCTTGCCCTCTGCTTGCAGCGTGCTAGCAAAACAGGAGGGTTTAGGACCGTCTGCAGGTCTGTAGCAGCAGGGAGAGGTGCCAGCCCCGCCTGGGACACGGCGCTGTGGCACCGGCAGCTCCTGCCCCGGGAGCGGGGATGTGAGGCGCTGGCTGCCGTCCTTCCTCGCCGTTCTCATCGCATTTCGGTAACGGCCCCTTCCCTCCTGTTGCTTTGCTGGCTCTTCTGCTTGGCTTTAGCAAAGGAGACACCTCGCCACAAGGCACACAATGGCCGGGCCGCGGCCCGATGATTCAGAACGGGATGGGGCTACTCCACCCCTGGTAAAAACCAGGTCTGCATTTGAGAGGCCCTTGCTGGAGGAGCTGTGCCTCGCTCATGCTGGTGCCAGGGGTTTGCTCTCATCCTCCTGCAGCCTGTGCTGTGTGTGAGCTGCTGGGGATGTGCCTGCCCCTCTGTGCCGTCCTCCCCGCACAGCTGCAGCGCCCAGTCCTTTCTCTGCAGGGTCCCCACAGCTCTTTTTTAATTTGTCCTTCTTCCTTCAGCTTTCCTGCTCCTCCCGTTCCTGTCTTTCCAATTTTCTTGCCCGTTTGGGACTCCCCTACTCTCCCTTTTTAGCTCTTACTTTAACTCTGCCTTTGAAAACCCTTATTATTCTGTAGTCCTGCTTTGCTCCTAGAACATGACCACCCTTGGAATGACCTCTCCAAACAAATCCTGCATCCCTTCTCCCATCACTACCTACAAGCACCAACAGGCCTGTTGATACCCACGTGCTGTCACGCCTAAAATAACATCAGGCAGGAGCCTAAACGGCAGAGCCAGGGAGCAGAGCACTGCCTGCTACAGCAGAACTGGATTTGAGACCTGTTGTAGAGAGAATAATCTGCATGGCTCCCCAGCACCACTGAAGGCAGCCACGGGGAAAGTCTGCTTTGTTTTTCTCTAATACTGAGCACTGCAGCCTCAGTGGCACATGGTTTCTTTGTTGTGGATGTCTCCACACCCTCCCTGAGATAAATGCCCTGAGCAGGGCTTTCTTAGGGTGAAGGCACTGACTGTCCACGATTTGCACTCTTTGAAACAAGCTGAAAGCACACTGGGCACAAACCTTCAGTTATTTAACCATTCTGTGGCTGGGGCATCACTGGTGAGAGGAAAACTCAGCAGTGACTGGGAAGGGCGTGCAGTGTCCTCAACAGGGGAGAGCCCTGGATCAACTCTGCCTGCAAACTCAGCTGATCAGGAAATTATCATATTTGTGAAGAGTTTGGAATTTTTATGTGTCTGCAGTTTGTTTGGAGCAGATCTTAGTGTGTAACGCTGTCTTGGCATTTCTGCTGCTAGTTCCTCTGTCTTCATTAATCTCTCCTATAGGATTAGAGGCAACAAAACCCACTTCAAAACTGAAAATTATTTCAAAATTCAGCAGAGGAACTCCAAGGCAGCTGGAATTTCACTTCAACTCCTGTTTTGCAATTCAAGTTGACAGCATTCAAGCAGTTCAAGTATTAGCATCAGCCACACATTTGCTTCCTTCAGGAGCACATGCAAGCACTGCAGACTATGCAGATGACTGTACACTTTTGGCTTTGAAGGTTTCTACAATATGGAGTGCCTGAGGTATGGTTTAAATCCACCTGGCCAACTCTCCCCATCAGAGGAAAGCAGAACACACCTCGGTCATTGCCAAGGTCTCGTGGCCTGACAGAGCAGCGTGGTTGGGACTGCATCATCCTGGGCAGAGCTCACTAGGGCAGAGCCAGATGTGCCTCAGGTGCCCCAGATGTGCCTCAGGTGCTCCCCAGGCACCAGGAGACAGGGGGAACAAGTGTACAGCTGTTTCCCTCAGGGCAGGAGGTGGTGGCACAAAGTGGCAGTAGGTGCACAGAGGTGGTGGCGCTGACCCGGGAGGGCTCAGCTCACACCGAGGTGAGGCAGGGGAAAGGGGATCCCAAGGAGCTTGTGCAGCTCCTCAAGTTCCCCATTTCCTGACATGACAGACCCTTCCAGCCCCATGCTCACAGGTCATAGCAGCCTGGGTATGAAGGATCCCTCATTGTGCACCTGCAGATGCCAGGAGGGCACGAGGAGGCACCTTCTCCCTGAAGCACATCCCACCTGTCCCTGTTTTTCCCCAGCAGCAGAGGCAGTGGCACATCACCACACCAGTCCAGGATCAATGCCTTCTCCTCTTCTCCTCCTTCCTGAGCCTTTCCCTGGCTGCTTCCAGGGAGCCCTGGTGAGAGCAGGCAGCCAGCAGCATGCACAGAGCAAACCATGCAGTCACAGTCTGCATCCACATCCTTACTGCTCCCTGGTGACCTCCTTCTCTGGGTGTAGCTGAGAGTGTATAAACCACAGGAAAAAAAAAAAGGGGATGGGGAAGGGAGGAGAAGAGATAGAGAAGAAGTTGCAGAAAAGCAGAAATAAACGCCGTAGTTTTGAAAATGCCTGTGGAAAAACCCAGCTGGCTCATTGTCCTCACTTTTGTAACAGTAACATTGATCCTATTTCACCATCCCACAAGCACAGACTCCTCTGCTAGCTTGATTGTTTAAAAAGGACACAGATCCACATAGGCTGCACGATATCACTGCCTTCAACCACGTTTACCAGTTTACATTACAAAGAATCTGGATTCTGGTGTTTCATAGATTAGTGTGCTGACAGGTTGAAAAATGATAGAAAGGGAGCTATTACCCTTCTCCCACATTGCTCATATTTAAGACATCGCTGAGCACATTAATTGCACGTTGTTCCCAATACATCAAGCTGAACTTTCATTTCTGAAATCTGTCTTTACTCCCAAACTGTTCCACTATTTGTGGAGTTTGGCAGTGAGTTGTACTCCTGCTGTACTCACAAAAAAGATCTGCATTACAAGTCCCTGTCAACCGGCTGAGCATAACCCCAAAGAGAAGGCACCTGCTGAGGAAAGCTGGCCTGTCCTCTTGCAGGCTGCATCTTCATCACCTTGCAGCAATGAACCCTTCTGGGTGTGAAATCCATGGGGTTCTGCAGAAATGAACACTTTCATTTTTCACTCTCTCTCTCCTTTCTGTCTGGGGAGGCCCAGTTGCTCTCCCCTGGCATCTGCAGCCCTCCCAGGACTGTGGGAGCTGGCTTTTCATGGCCAGCTGGTGAGGAGCTGTTGGATGGCACCCGTTGGAACTCTGGAGGCTGAAAATTTCAGCCTTTCTGTTCTAAAAGACACTGATCCCCAAGCAAACACTGCATTTGACCTGAGGCTGTGGAAGCTTCCAAAATTCAGTGACAGCTCTGGGGTTGTGGGTGTGGAGTTTGAATGGTATTGTGTGATCTCACAGGGTGAAAAACTTAGATTTAAGTTTTAGTGTGTAGTAATATATGTGGGGCAAGGTGGAGAATTTAAGGCATTGTCCTAGTCCTTCACCACCTTCTTCATGGTTTTGGGTGTTTTTTTCTAACTGGGTGAAAAGTTCTGCATTGGGGACCTTGGGTGGTCATTATTGGGTCAAAAATATAAATAATATAGATGTCACCTCGTTATTGAGTAATTAGCACTTAACCTTGGAAAGAGTTAGATCCATCCATTTTACCTCCATTTTCTACCTTGCTAGTTAGAGCTCAGGACTCATGAGGCTGTAATTTAGATAAGGATTAATAAACCCTGAGTCTGAAACTGTGACTCCTGTGTATTAATCCTGGCTCTGACACAAAGAAAAGAAGATAAGAAACCAACAAGTACCCACCCTGAGAGGGGGGTACCCCACCAGAGGTGGGTGCACAGCCAGGCAGGGCAATGCTTGCATTGCATCCTTTTAGTGCCACAATGAATTTGGGCCTCCTGCACCACAGAGACAGCAGGACACCACCCAGGGCTGGGCTGGGCACACTCCTGAGTGGCACCAATCTGCTGCCCACGGGCCAGCAGTGGGAAAATGGTTTGGGGCATGCTGAAGTTGCTGCCTGGGTGTGCACTGTGTGGTCTAAAATCCTCAGGCAAAGCTGGGTTTGGCAAGTCTGGGGCATTTCCTGTGAAATAAATGGTGGTCCATAGTTGCTTTAATGCTGCTGTGATCAGAGTGCAAGCCTGTAAATACGCTGGGATACCAGAATTCAGAGTGTTAAAAGTGTGCAGCGTGCCAGAAGTAATTGTTTTCCTTCTGCAGCCCGTTATATTCAGATGTTGAGGAAATGATTTAACATTTCTGAACATGTTGTGATTTCATCATTTGGTTCAGCAAGGGAAGTTTGAGAAGTCATGGAAATGAAGATAAACTTTACATATGCTCCTAGGACCTTATTTGCCATGCTGAGTTTTTTTCAATAGCAGTGCTAGACAGCAAGAGCCACATTCACATCTCCACATCCAGGCAAAAGGTGCAGCAGTAACAGGGGGCTGAAAAAGCTTAACCTACAAATGCGATTTGCAATGGGAAGGACTTGTCTCAGGAGGTGAGAAGAGAGAGGGCTGATGATGAGGATGCTCCTTCACGAGGGGAAAAAGCGATGCAGTCACTGGTTCCCTGTCTGGTGACCAGTAACAGGACCAAAGAACAACAGGAGGCTGTGCCAGGGTGGGTTTAGGTTGGACACCAGGAAAAACTTCTTCACCCAGAGGGTGGCTGGGCCCTGGAACAGCTCCCTGGGGAAGTGGTGAGAGCACTGAGGCTGACAGAGTTCAGGAAACGTTTGGATGATGCTCTCAGGCACAGGGGGTGACTCCTGGGGATGGTGCTGGACTTGAGGTCCTGGTGGGTGCAGGGTGTTGTGTGATTCTGTGAGCAGCACAGCTCTGGGACATTTGTGCCCTGCTGCTCATTCCCAGCCCCTCTGGAGCATCCTGCTCCATGGGCTGGGAGTGAGCAGCATTTTCTGCAGCATTTTCTGCAGAACTTCCCAGCAGCATTCCCTTCCCAGAGCAGTTGTCTCCCAAGATGGGAAGTTTACACAAGCAGTGTTTGGATACTCCAGCTGACTTTAACCAGCTGACTTTGTGAAACACACCTAAAGCTGAAGGAAAGGGAGCTCACAGGGTGCTGCTTCTCCAAACCCTTCGTCCTGAAATCCTCTTTCCTTGGATGACACACAGGGCCCAACAGCAACAGGGAAAGTACTGACAACTCAGAGAGAATTCTTAAACAGAATAAAGAAATCCTGGCACAGGGAGCATTGTTTATATGTTTCCTAACGTTTATGTATTTTAAAATAAAAAATGACAGGCAGTGGGTGCTGTGTATTATGAGGCATGTGAGTGATGACCACTTTTACACAAACTAAGGAGAACAGAACAATAAGTCTAAAAATATTAAAATAGCTCTGCCTCCTGTCAAGTGTAAAGCAGAGACTAATTTAAGACAGCTTTTAAAGAGTAACCCCAGGTGTGGAGATGTAACACTGCCTAGAGAATAATTAAAGGTTAAGCATCACAATTTAGTTCATGGGAAGACAGGTGAAAACTGCAGAACTGCAATCAAAACAGAATTATAAATTCCACGGTGTAGCTGGTTTTCTAATGATGTACTTTGAAATGAACAAATGGGTGTAAAACCAGCTACTGAGCACCTTCAGTTGAGGTGGCTGAGGTCCAGCTCAACCAGCTTTAAAGGAAGCATGGGCCACTCTAAAAAACACCAGTACTTGTGTATGTGCCATGTAGAGACTTCATCCAGCACATTCCACCGTCTGTTTTGGTTTGTGCCTTGCCCACACACTTGGTGTGCTCTCAAATACAATTATAATATTTACTAAATAGGTCTGACAGATAACTCTTGGTTTATAATCTGGTTTGTTTTCTGTAAATACTCACTGAGGGAATCTGGCCAGTGATGACTGGCTTTGGCTGAGCATGTGAATCACACAGCCCTGCTTCCAGTTGGAGGCTGCACAGACCTGAACTGCATTTCTGGGACAAACACAGACCTTTCCAAACTTCACTTTATCTCACCCTAATTCCTTTGTTTTCTGGTTGCATTCCCGCAGCTCTCCCAGTGCACCAGGCACTCTCAGCTCCTGCAGGAGCCCTGGCAGCCCACCCTGGTGCCCCCCTGCCCATGCTGCTGGGGGTTTGTGCTGCACAGTGCCTGCCCTGATGGGGTAGGAGCTATGGGGCAGCCTGCCTTCCCCCTAACAGGACTTTAAATCACCAGCACATATTTGCCCTTTGGCTGGAGAAATCAGTTGAGGGCAGCCTGTGTGCAAGCCACAAAACCCAGGCTGGACCCATGAAGGGAAGAGTTCACCTTCTGATGTGGTTGGTAGAAATGCTCCTCCTAAGTCCAGAGGCAGATTTCCTTTATTCAGATAATTTCTTCATATCATGTTGCCATTTTTGGGAATCTCTGAATTCCTCAAAGCTTCCTGTTCAAGAGGAGGACCTGGCCCCCTCAGAGCAAACGGGAGCTTTGCCATTTACATCAGTGCAGTTGAAATGTCACTGCAAAGGCCGGGTGGTTCCCACGGGACTGATTTCAAGCCAATACGTGGATCCCAGAGGAGATCTCTGAGTCTGTGTACCTTGGAGCATGCAATTAAATCAGTGCCCCCCTCCACATGCCTAAAAACAGAGCTCATCTGGACACTGCGTAGCTGCTGTTGTGAGATTGGACCTGCTCCTATTTTTCTTTCTATCTTTGTCCGTGTGTGCAGAAAGGTTGATTCTTATTTTCAACAAGAGTGACCTGTTCTCCATGGCAAGTCCTCCCACACATGTGCTCCTCCTCCCTGTTTTTCTGCCTGCCTCCCTCACACTTCCTTTCTCCAGGCAATTTTAGGAGTGAAATGAAGTGCAAAGGTCAAAGCCTTTGCGGCGTGTAGCCGCGAAGTCAATAAGGATATAAAAATATAAAAAAGAACAGCCCAGATCTGGCCTGAGGGGGATGTGGAGGCTCCTTTCTCCTTGTGCACCCAGATCAGCTGAGCAGGACACTGAACGTGGGGGCATTTCCTCAGCCTCACTGTCAGGATCAAGCAAAAGTGCTACAGCCTCAGCTTCTTGCAGCTTTTATTCTGCTCCTGCTGGCTACTCTGCCTTCCTTCAGTAGGTCTGACAGCGTGTTGTTGAACACTTTTTTAAAAAAAAAGAAAAAGTGGTGCTGTGGTCCCCTACCAGAAGAGTCACTTTGCCCAGTTTCCTGTTTATGCTGGAGCTGCAGCATCATGTGAGCACAGACAGTTGTAGATAGGCCGGCGACTGTTGCTGACCTCACACCACATGTTCAGTTAACAAGGTGAAACAGCAAAATTCGCTCTGTTTGTACAAAGAATACTGAGAAAACGGCCAGTTCCAAGTAAAACAGAGGGAGAGGGACTCCAGATAGCCCGAGGCAGGGCGCAATCTCCAGGCAGTTTTTTCTGGTCTTTAACTGCTTTGCACATCTGTATTCACATTGTGTTTGCAAGTGACAAGAGAGGGGATTAACCCCTACTCCTTTCCTCAGCGAAGCAGGTTTGGAGTCCTTCCATAAAAGCTATTAGTTTAGCAAATTTGCTGAAAATTTGTCCAAACTTCAGTCCCTTTGGTATATACATTTTCCTATACTTGTTTCCAGAAATGACTGAAGACTCCTGTGACTTAGCTTCAGTTATTCAGCAGATGTTTATATCCGGCATTTGTATTTCAGAACCCTTGTTTCTTAAACAACCTGGGAGCACCCTGTTTTTCATTGGGATCTCAAAGATCCATGCAGAGTCTTCCAAAAATCCTGTAAGACTGTGCAAGACTTTTGGGTTAAAGCCATTCTAAGAAATCAAAATTTACCTCTATCCAAGATGATATCTTTTTACTGAAGTTAGTATTAAAGAATTTATTGTGAACAAGTCAGGGGATCTTAAGAGTTTCCAGACCATTTTACACGAGTACTTTTTATGTAAGAGTAGGAGTTCCTGTCTGGCAGCTTAAAGCTTCAGCAGCATTTTTCCCACTTACAGAAAACAAAGTTAATGGTTAAATCCAGGAAAACTTGTGTCAGTGTATTAAGTTTCTCCTTTCTCTCTGCTTTCAACTTGTTTCTGTAAAGAGCCCAATCCTGCATCCTGAGAAATCCAAAGTTTTTTAAAATTTGGATTGTTTTTTAGCTGACCAGAGGAGTGGCGCCAGGCCAGACCAGCAGATCTCTGTCTGCCAACCTCTCCCACCTTATGCAGCTCAAAAAGGGTCTCAGATGCAGAAGTGTCACTGCAGATTGGCTGAAGCCAAACTCACAGATGGGAGTGCATCCCTGTGGGTGTGTGAAGAAGCAGATTATCAGGAACACGGTGTAACTTGAGAGGCAGGTGTGTGCTGGGACAGGTGAACAAATCACAACAGATGGAGGCTGTAACCATGATGTACCAGCCATCGAGTGCTTCGGGATTCGAAGGTGAAAAAAAGCACTCCAGAAAGTTAAACTGCGTTCAGGATGATAACAATGTCATTTTAAATGCTACATATAAACATGCTGTGAGGAAATATGGAACTAAAACTCTTGGCTAGCCGGGGAGGCTGTAAACATCCTCACGTAAAGAGTCCTGCCTGTAAGTCTTCACTGTCAGGAAGATTTAATGCTTGCAAAATTGTAGCAGCAGTCAGAAGGTGTCCTTTGACGGGCAGCTTAAAGGAATTACTGTTTCACAGCGCCCACACTTGGGAAGGAAGATTGTCCCGGGGGAGAGGCGGGCTCTGGGCGGGAGCAGGTCCTTGAAGGGCACAAATCATTGCAGTGCTGTCTGCTGCTGCTGGGAGCTCTGCTCCGAGCTGTGACCTGTGGCACACCCCCACCAAAAGTGAAAAAGGAAGACCAAACGAAGCAGAGGGTGTGAGGATGCTCATGGGGATGCCCATGGTGTGAGTCCAGTGCTTTGGTTCCCCTGCCTGGTGTCACAGGCTGCAGCATGCAGGGGTACAGGAGGGACAGGGCCCACCCAGGGGGCCAAAATCAGCTTCCCTCCACCCAGGGCATCCTCCTGGTGAGAGCTGGTGGTCCACTAGATGTGCTGGCAGCCCAGAGGGAAGGCAGCTGTTCCCAGAGCTGTGCAGGTATCACACCACAGCTGCCTCCCTTCTCCTTAGCCTGATTTTACATCACGTCTCCAGGTCACTGTGGGCACAGCTTCGCAGCTATGCTGAGTCACAAAAATTCAATTCCAGTTGTTTCCTGGAAGGGAGTGAGAGCGTCTTTACCCTCCTGCTAGTCCCAGTGAACCACAGCCAAGTGCAGCTGGGGAGTTTTCATTTCTTTACTAATCCCAACTGTGTCTTTTCCTGGCACCCCACAGGCGCTGTCAGGTTTGTTGGATGGTCCCCCGGTGCTCCTGACAAACCCCCCTTGGACACAAGCCTCTCCTGGGAGGTGCAGCCCTCGGGGCTCCTGCCCTGGGGTGGCAGTCAGCACTAATTTCATGTTTATTGATCCCTACACTTTCTGCAAACGAGCTCAAAGAACCTGCACATATTTGCAGGGCAGCTGTTCACAAGGAAAGCTCCAAGCTTTCAGCACCACTGAAAATAAATGAGGAGGAGAGGGTAGAAAAGGATATTCTTCCTCCAAAACAGGAGGAAGAATAGAGGTGTGATGCCCTGGTCTGGCAGTGGGGAGGGCAGCTCACGGCCTCCATGCCTTTTGCAGGATGTCACCGTGAAACAAAGACATTGAAAAGGGATTGCCATCCTGCCACCACTTCTCGGGTGTTTTGCTGCTGTGTGTTTCACAGGCGAGGCTTTACCAGCCCAGCAGGCTGGGGATGGTGGTGAGCAGTGAGGTCTGTCAGTGCTGGGGCCACACTGGGGTCCTGCCTGCCCTGCAGAGCTCAGCACAGGACCCTGTGAAGCATCTGACACACTGCAGCCCCTGGGTGAGGTGGGGCCCTGGCAGTGTTTGTCGGAGCTGGCATCAGCCCCTGAGCTTTTCCCACAGCAGGATCTTGTGGGATAAGATACTCCATCAGCATCTTCCCCTGCAAACCCCTCTGGACAGCGTGACCACAGCACCCACATTTCCTCTCTGGGAGAGCCCCTTGCACCCCTGGGGAAGGTGAGGAGGGCACAGCACTGCTGCTCCACAGAGCCCTGTGAGCAATTCCCACCTGTGTGAGTGTGGGAAATGGATTTGCAGAGGATTCTCAAAGCCTGACTGAAAGCTCACAGAGTCTTGTGCACCTGTATGCAAATGCTGAGATAAAGTGTGCTGGCTTAGAAATGCCATGGAATAGGACAGACATTGTTGAGAGGGAAATAAAACTAGAAACAAGTTTCAAATGATGACTTTTCAAATAGAGCAGATATTTTGGAGAAATAGAAATATGAAAGTTGTATTGTAGCAGGACCCACGAGGGGTATTTAAATAGATGATTGGCTTTGAAGCATTAGCAGCATGGTGTGGCAAAAGCTGATTGGCAAAAAACTACTTTCAATGTAATTAGGAAATAGTTTGGCTTCTGATTTTGATGGTGTGAATTGTAACATCTGAACCATCTCACTCTTCTCTTGAGACTGAAAATGGAATAAAAGTCTTTAAAATGCCTCTCAGGAGCCCCATCTCTAAGTCATAAAAAGGGTTTTTCTGACACGTGAGGAGCAAAGGGATGCTGTGCCACCTTGCCAGTGTCCTCAGGGGAAGCCTCTCATCAAAATGACTGTGAGGAGCACAGTTCTGTACTGCTCTTATTGAGGGACAGGACCCATGAGTGAAATGATATTTCTTCATCCAAATGTCTGGCTCCTTTCTCCCTCCCCAAAAATGAAGTGGTTTCGTTATTGATTTTACCTTCCAAACTTGTTTTCTTATTTTCTGCAAGTATTTTAAGGACTTCAAACCCTCAAGTTTTTAGGTTTACTTTGACCCTCCATGCCCGAACAAACCCATTAGAGCACCAAAGAATCTTCATGTTTATTAAATAGCAGTGACTCATTCAGGGGCAGATGTTTGTTTATGTGAAGCACCATAAATATTATGGACTAGGATGTGGAGCAGGCGGTGGGAATGTGTGTAGGTTAGCAGGCAACCTACGACTGGGGGATTTTTCTCTACTTTTTTTTTTTTTTAAACGTGTGTCATCTTTTCTTCACAAACCACAGATTCCTTCATGTAAAGAAACAGAAACAAAGGACACCTCTCTGCTTCTACAGGATGTCCTCTGAGGTGCTTTGTTACAAAGCTCGCATCGCACTTAAAGCACAGGAAATTTTCTGGTGGTGTTTTTAGTCAATTAACATAGCTGTATCACCTTGAAAGGAAGAAGGTGTTTCCCCTTGCACCCCCATCAGTCTCCTCTGAGGGCTCAGGCTGCCTTTCTTGAAACAAGGTTCACTCGGAGTCATTGTGAAACCACCAGGGTCAGAAGGTGGCAGATGGAAATCCATTGCTGGGCTGTGGCCTGTCCTGAGCTCCTCCTGCGACTGCCCTTTGCAGAGGGTGGGCCAGACCATTTGTGCCATTTCTGTGGGCAAAGCTGTTCTCTATGGAAACGCTGGCTAGCTCAGAGCTTTTCCCACCAGAGATGAGCCCTAGCCTTGAGGATGCAGAGGTGCAGTGGGCATGAACAGGCAGGGAAGGGGAGAGGGAGCTCCTTTCCAGCTCAATGGAGAATTTCCCTCAACTTCCAGGCACCCAAGCAAAGGGAGAAAAATTGCTGCAAAAAAAAATCTTATTCTTTTCTCTAAATTAAATATAATTACATGCCTGTAGAGGCAGAGGAAGGGGCTAAGGGAGGAGTATCCCTCTCTGAGATTGAGTATTTATTGATTTTTCTTTCCCAGTCATAAACCATGAGTTTCAGCCTCTCACTGCTGAAGACATTTGTGAGAGCTGAGCGGAAAATAAGGGAGACAAAATCCAAGAGAAGCATTAAACCAGAAAGTGATGGGCAGTGAGCTCATCTGCTCCCAAAGTGCTCCACAGGGACAAACTGGAAGGGACAAGCAGGCAGGGAGGGATTAATTATGCAGAGCTGATAGGTGCTGCAGACCAAGAGCCACGGCTGAAACAGCAAAACCAGAACTCCAGCTGGGTGGTTGAAGAGATCTTTTTCATCTGATTTCTGTCAGTGAGTAAATCAGATGCTGTAACCCAGCACTGCAGGCTGCCAGGGTGTGACCCTCTCTGAGGGTCTCACAGTCTGAGGAGCGTGTGCTGCGTGGTGCTGGCCCTTTGCTCTGGAAAGAGAGGCACAAAATGCTCCCAAAAATGTCCTCTTGGAACACGAGGATGTTTGCTGGGAGCTGCTCCTGACTCCTGCACAGATTCCTCCTGCAGGGACCTACTCTGCAGCCCCAACACCTCCCTCTCTGTGCAGGAACCTCTGTTAACATACATGGTCTTAGTGGGCTCAGAATCAGCTGCTTACAAACCTGACTACATATGAATTTTAACTTCCTCTTTGGGGCTTTTTATAGGAAACGCTGTGAAGTTCCACTTCACTTCCTTTTTTTTTTTTTTTTTTCCACAGGAATATGTTTAAAAACTGTTCTCTAAAAAATGACAAGCTGTGAAAACTTGTCCCAAGTGCTGGCACTCCCGTGGGACTATCACCCTGCAGCTCTGCTTGTTCTCCTGCCCCAAGGGGGTGACTGAAATCAGCCCACAGGGAGTGGCAGGAGGAGCACTGTGCACTGAAGCTCCCAGCCCTCCACCAGCTGTGGGGGAGAAGCCATGCCAACCCTCCTCTGGTGGGATTTGCTGCTTTTCCTCGTCCCACTGTGGGATGAGAGCGATCCCAAATAGTCAGGCATTTTGCAGTCACCCACATCAGTGAGCTCTCAGACCCTTCCTTGAGTGCCAGAGGCTGGGGAGCAGCACATGTCCTGTGCCAGGAGCAGGGCTGCAAAGAACCAGCACACAGCCACCCTTTCCCTCTGCTTCCCCCTGCCAGCCCCTCTGCTTCATTCTGTAAAATGAAGATTATCCTCATGGGGGAGTTGTAAGCATTAATATAGCTGGTGAAGAATTTCACGTTTGCTGGTTTGTTGGTTGTTCTGTGCTTTGTTGTAAAAAACCAGAAAAAAAAAATCAAAACCCACAGGGCAAATTACATTTCAGGCCAATTTACCTCACTGAGCTTTGTATGTCCTCTAATAAATTATTTAGATCTCAAATACTGGCTGTGTTGTACAAACAAATGAGAACTTTACCTTCAGGCAGAAGGTAAGTGATGAAGGTCCTTGGCTAAACCTTTTCAGCTTTCATTCTGCCTTGTTCACCACCAGCTGTTTTCCAGCTCAGACTAGGTTTGCTCGTGGCTGTTTTGTGTGACAGTGCTGAGGTGGATCAAATGCTCACGTGTAGGAGCAGCTCTCTAAACCTCACACCACTCACTCAGCAGGAGCAGAGCTGTCGGATTGTGGAAGGAGCAATCTCTTTCTTAGAAACCCCACTGAAATGGAAACAGAGCTGTTCCTCTTCCTTTCAGATGTGACTCTGGAATGCCCAAAGTCAAAAATTCAGAAGCAAGACCAAAACACTGATGGCTTGTGTTACACAAAGGAATGTGCTGGCAGCCAACCAGTGCTGCTGCAGATTCTTTCTTTCTTTTGGCATGGAACTGTTTCACTTACAAGGGGCAGATGGAAATGGTTCTAGATTGATGTTGGCTCTTGTCTGATGGTAGCTGTGTTTCTCTGATACAGCCTTCTCTCTAGTGCCCACAAAGCTTTGGAGGACATGTAAACTTCTAATCATTCCTGTCACTCCTTCATCAAGAAAATAATAATTTCAGGAGGCGCCAAAATAAATGTAACAGTTTGGATGTAGTAGCCTGGATGTAAAATGAGTGTGATTTTTAACTCAAACACCAAGCCACCACCCAGATTTACACCGTTGTGACAAAGTCCTTTCACAAAGAGTTCTTGGGTAAGGTTCAGGCAGGGAGGTTGTGGGAGTGGTTGTTCAGACGTTTCTTTCAATGAGCTTTTCACTCAGATGAAGGCAGCAGGTAAAGCAGCCCAGTGTAGGTGCAGTTCTTGGAGCTCCCTGGGCAGTGTGTGAGCCCCTTCCCCAGGTTTCCATCACAGCTGCAGCCTTAGCTTTGGCTGCTCCTTGGCCTGGCTGGTTTGGGCATGACATATCCAACAGTTTTTATGGAGTTTGGCAAGGGCAAAAGTCCTAATGTCTGATTTTGGCTTTTCTCTGTGGGACAGACATCAGGATTGATTTCTTCTGGCCCTCAGAGTAGGTGTTGGTGACAGCTATAATCAACACAGAGGTGCTTATACTGTTGATGAACAAAAACAGCTGCTGGGGGTGGGGGGGGGAAGGGAAAGTATATTATTTTGTGCCTAGAAACAGGCATGTAGCTTTAGAGAATGATACTGCATCTGATGCTGCCAGGAGCTCATTTAAGCCTGTATGGGACCCATATCTTCAGTCACAAGGATCAGGAAACATCAGTGCTTGCCAGGTTTGCTTTAGGTTGTCAGTGCCTGTGTAAATAATCGTCCTTTTGTAAGGTGCTGAAGTTTTCTGTTTAATTTTCAGCGGCTACAACTCCCTTAGGGTTTGTTCTGGGCTTTCAGAGGTAATTGGCAGCTCATTAACAGCTTTGTAATAGCACTGAAAACCATAGGAGGGAAGCTGCACGGGGTATCTGGAGCCCTGGCCTTTGCCCAGGCACTTGTTTCCAGGTATGTGCAGTTCTCGGTATTTTGGTTTTACAAAGAAAAATGTGTTCTCCCTTCTGTGGATGAGGTGGTGATGTGCTGGACCATTCTGATTGCATCATGTTGGCAGGGTGAGGGTAAGGGACAGTGTTCATCCTGACCTCCCAGGGACAACCCTCTGCCTGTTCTCCAATCTCCAGTGCACCAAACAAAAATCACAATTTGGCCAGTTTATCGAAACAACTATAAAAGCTGAAAGAAAACAAGCATGGAGCACAGGTCCCATGAGGAGCAGCTAAAGGAACTCAGGTTGTTCAGCCTGGAGAAGAGAGGCCTGAGGGAGGACCTTATTACTCTGAAACTACCTGAAAGAAGGTTGTGGCCAGGTGGGAGTCAGATCTTCTCCCAGGTAATGAGCAACAGGAGAAGAGGAAACGGCCTCAGGTTGTTCCAGGGGAGGTTTAGTTTGGACATTAGGAAAATTTACTTCACTGGAAGAGTGGTTAAGCATTGGAACAGGCTGCCCAGGGAATTGGTCAATCACTAAATCATGTCCCTAAACACCACATCTGCATGTTTCCTTCAAGAATTCCAGGGGTGGTGACTCCCAGCGTTCTGCAGTCACCCCCATCAGTGAGCTCTCAAACTCTTCTTTGAGTGCCAGACCTTGGAGACCAGCATGTCCATTCCAGGGATTCCAGGGATTCCAGTCATCATCCCTGGAATTCCACATCAGTTCCAGGGATGGTGACTCCTGTTCTGCAGTCACCCCCAGAACATGCTGGTCCCCAAGGTCTGGCACTCAAAGAAGAGTTTGAGAGCTCACTGATGGGGGTGACTGCAGAACGCTGGGAGTCACCACCCCTGGAATTCTTGAAGGAANTTCCAAGCCCTGCTAGCTCTGTGTGGGCTGTTTGCTGAGGTGGGTGTTGCTCTCACCCCTGTGTGCCTTTGAGCTGAGGGGTGTTTCCATGCCCTGCTGATGCTGTTTGGGGCTGTTTGCTGAGGTGGGTGTTGCTCTCACCCCTTGCTCTCACCCTGCCCTTGAGCTGAGGGGTGTTTCCAGACCCTGAAGATGCTGTGTGTGGGCTGTTTGCTGAGATGGGTGTTGGTCTCACCCCTGTGCATGTCCTTGAGCTGAGGGGTGTTTCCATGCCCTGTTGATGCTGTGTGGGGCTGTTTGATGTGATGGATTTTGCTCTCACCCCTGTGTGCCCTTGCAGGCCTGGCGGAAGCGCTGGTTCATGCTGCCCAGAGGCTGCATGAGCAGGAGCTCAGCCATGCTGGGTTTGTGACGGGATTCAATGAGCTGAGGGGTGTTTCCATGCCCTGTTGATGCTGTGTGGGGCTGTTTGATGTGATGGATTTTGCTCTCACCCCTGTGTGCCCTTGCAGGCCTGGCGGAAGCGCTGGTTCGTGCTGCGCAGGGGCCGCATGAGCGGGAACCCCGACGTGCTGGAGTACTACAGGAACAGCCACTCCAAAAAACCCATCCGCACCATCGACCTCAACGAGTGCCAGGTGCTGAAGCACTCGGGGCCCAGCTTCATCAGGAAGGAGTTTCAGAACAACTTCGTCTTCATCGTGAGGACCACCTACCGCACCTTCTACCTGGTGGCCAAGACCGAGGAGGAGATGCAGGTGTGGGTGCACAACATCAGCCAGATCTGTAACTTTGGACACCTGGAAGATGGCACAGGTAGGGTCACGCTCGTCTGGGAGGCTGGGGGAATGCCCAGGGCTGGCAGGAGGTGTGGACCTCGCTGTCAGGCTGGGCTGGGCAGGTGGAGGAGGGCTGTGGTTCCTGTAGCTCTGTACAGCACTGACCTCAAAGTTCTGCTAAAACCTGACCTCAAAGTTCAGGGACCTCACTGCTGCTGGGTGGAAACACTGACTGCTTGGTCTCACTTTGATGAAGCAATTCCTGCTAGACCAACCAGCAAGGTCCTTAATAAGAAAAGGTGCTGTTTATGTGAAAGGCTGACTGAGTGTTATCTTCTGGGGCCATTTATTTCATTACATGTCTTGTATTTATTTAGTTTGCCTTAATGTAAGACACCTGTTCCAGGAAAGCATCCTGCAAAACTGCCGTTTTCTCAGGCTTTGCTGGATGTGGAATGTGCTCAGACTTGGGTGTATGTGCCTGTACATAAATCAATGACAGAACTACTAAGCTGCCTTAGTCTGTTAATAAGAGAAAATAAAGAAAAGGCAGAGGACAGGAGTGTTAGAAGTGTGTGTGTGTAGACTTAAGAGATGATCCTGCCAGTGAAGCATAAAGGCAGCTCTTCTGCCAGGCCCTACACCTGTATACACCCAGCAGAGTGAATTTCTTGAAAAGCTGCCAAGAATTAACCACTCAGATGGATGTAGCCAGTAATTAAAGTGGGGACCTGTACCATCATTAACTCACCTTTTAAATGAGGTAATCGGGCTCAGATAACAGCAATCTGTCTTTCCCTTGACAATTCCAAGGGGCAGATAGAGCAGCAATTTGAGAGTTTCAGAGGAAGCGAGTCAGAATGAAGCCTTTCAATGTGATAAAAGGCAGTGCAAGAGTGGGAAAGGGGGGCAGGAGGGACACGAGCCCTGGGGCAGTGATGTGTCTGGGGGTATGGTAGGGTGGCCAGGCATGGCCTTTGTGCTGCTGGTGTCTGCAAGGGCTGTGTGGCCACACCATTACCAAGCAATTTGATAGGAAACAAAAGGCTGTGAGCAAGATTAAAATAAAACCTGTCATGGTTCCTGGCATTGCCTAGCTGCCTTTTGAGTAGTGTCTTCTGAGGGGAATGGGAGTGGCAAGAACACTGCAGTGGTCCTGTTACAAATGTGATGTCTGTTCTTTCCCCATTCACTTCAGAAACCACCATGAAAACTTGCTGACAGATAATGTGTCAGTACAAGCTGCCCATGAATACAAATTTCACAGCAGGGCTGGTAGGGATTGGAGTCTACTGCCCTTTGGAGCTTGGATGGAATTAGGGATATTCAGTAACCACCTTCCTACTGTTCTGCCCTTGCTGGTGCTGAGTTGTTGCTCTTGGATTGTTATTTTGGCACAGGATTATTGTAGATATAGTTTTACCAATTACTCCGAAATTAAAGTAAACCCTTCTGTACAAAAGAAAAAAAATAATTTTTGAATTATGAACATGAATTTTTGAATGAGGAACATGATCTGTGGCAGAGAGCTAAGGCAGTGGCTGTCCCAGACAGATGCATTTATACTGAAATATGCCTGCTTTGTTTTGCTGGTGCAGTGCACTATTGCAGTGCACAATACTCAGAGTATTTACTACACGTTGGTGTTTCTCTCCCAGCAAAGATTGCCAGAGTGGGCTCTGGTGGCTGAGAAATGGCAGCTCTTGCAGCAGCAGCTGGGCAAGCTGACACTCTGCTTTCCAAGGCAGATATTACCCCCCAAGAAGTTCAGCAGTGCCGAGCATTTGCCTTGGTCCAGTACAAAGTCTGGCACCTGAACTTGCAGCCCTCACCAAGGGTGGTGTGAGCTAAGCCTCCAGACATCTCACTGTGTCTCTAATGCCAAATAGCTCCTAAGAGCTTCTATTTATCCTGCAGCTCCTGCCAGTGAGCTCAGGTCTGGGGTGTATCCAGGTCAAGGCTGCCAAGCACATCCAGATCCTCTGATTTAAATCTGCACGGCTCCACAAGTTACACATCACATTTCAAACAGTTGCTAATTGCTTCAGCTTTTCAGGATCTCCTAAAGTCTCCAAGAGCCTGTAGGTTTAAACAAATTACCCTTAAAATTAACATTACAAGAGAAAAGCCCTATTAAATGCCACATGCTTTTTTAACTTGAATGCTGCTGTTTAAAAATACTAGTCCCTGCTGTGAGTCACATCACTCTTAATCTGTGCATCGCTGAAAATTCCCTGTGACTGAGGCAAAAACACAATCTGCTGCTCTCTCTGCTCGGTGCCCAAAGTGTAGCCACAGGTTCGTGCAGTGACTCAGCTTTAAGCCCTGTCCTGTTGTTCCCACTTTGTCCCTACAGCCAGGTCCCCACGCCAGAGGTGCTGGCAGCCAGATGCAGAGCAGAGCTGTGAAAGCTGTGGCTCCTGAGAGCACAGCTCTGCAGTCAGCAGGAGAGGGGACAGCTGAGAGGCAGAGATGAGATGGCAGCTCCAGGCAGATGTCAGGAAGCACCTGGGAGGGCTGTCAGGAAGGGCCTGCCAGCAGCACTCACACGCTGCTGCCACGAGAAATGTCACTGGCCATGCTGGAAATGACAGGGGAGCTGGCACAGAGGAAGAGCTCCTGGTTTTCCTACCCTATCTTAGCAAAATCCTGCTTCCATCTTTGGTGAAATCTCCCAAAAGAGCCATAATTCCCCAGCCCCAGGGGACCCATGGCCATGAGGGGCACTGAGAGGATGCCTGGCCCAAGTGTCTGGGGCAGGGGTGATGCCTTGGGAAGGCCGACCTGGAACAGAGACTGGGCAGAGCTAAGAGAATGAAGTAGAGATTTATTGAAAGGCTTTAGGGTACACCTTGGGCAGGACAAGAGCCTGGCCAGGGCTGCACCCAAGGTAGACTTAAAATGGTCACAAAAAGTGGCTGACAGATCATGAGATCTTACATTTTTATCAGTTTTGGTCGATTTGCACATTGGGGTTGAATTGCCCAGTTCCAGCTCCAGGCTGTGAGGTCCCATCCTGCTTGTCCCTCCCTCCAGCCACCCTTGTTTGTGCTGTTGGGCTGAAAGTTGTCCTTGGTGTGCAGCAGGAACAGGATTTGTTTTGTGTCCCTGCTCTGTGCAGAGCTGAGTGACCCTGGCTGTGAGCTCAGAGCTGCACCCTGGGCAGCACAGAGCCTGAAATACAGGGAAGATAAAACTTCAGGCATCAGGGGGATGAGGGGATGAAATGAGGTGGCTGTGGGACATCAGAGGCACAGTTTCTCCCATGTGCAAGCTGCAGCCATGACTGATTTGCACAAGCCAACCTAACAGCTTTTCACTGGAGAAACTAGTGGGAAGGTTGTTTGCCCAGTTTCATTAGGAAACCTTGCTGCTATTATTTGTGCCTCCTTGGTATGTCAGTGCAGCCTTGGGGGCGGTTGATGTGAGAACACCCCTGCTCCACCCTGTCCCTGCACTGCTGCTGCACCAAAACAATTCTTGGGGAAGGGGCTGGGGTCTGCAGCAAGAGGAAAAATCCCTCTGGTTCTCCAAGAAGGGCCCTTCATTGATGGGAGAAGTCACTGGAAGATGCTGTGCAGCCTCTGTGCTGACTGTCTCCATAACTGCAGGGCAGAAATGTTCTGTTAGTACCCACCAAAGCAGTTATTTTGGCTGAAGCCTCCTGCTGGCTTTCTGGCAAAGGGGATGGCAGGCACCAAACCTGTTCTCTGCCTTCTCACTGCTGAAAGGAGCCATGCATAATTTATTCTGCCCAGCAGCTGGTAGTTTTAATGCACACGGTTTGGTTACCAGCAGAGCTGGCAGGGACAGGAACAGCCTGTGAGGAGCTGGCTGCAGGTCCCTGAGCCCCTGAAGGTCAGAAAGGGGCAGGTCTGTGCTCTCCCCATCCCTCCCTCCTGCTCACAACCGTTGCCATGTGGTCTGCAGCTCACAGCCTTTCCTGATGGGATAATCCATGGCTAAACCCTCTGAGTACCAGATGGAGTTCAGGCCTGTTCGTTCTCTGTGTTAATTACCCAGAATGTCATTAATTTCTTTCTTATGCATTGTGGCAGTTTTAGTTGCTGGTTTGTTGATTTTTTTTTTTTTAATGTAGTCAGATGGTGAAGTGAACATGCTTTTCTGAGATCCCTAGGGAGCCAGCCCAGTGTATATTTGATCACTGTCAGCTTGCAAGACAGCTCTCAGAGTCCAAGATTTAAAAGCAGAGTTACTGTCTGAGCCAGCACGATGAACAAAAGTCATTTTTCAGATGGGAAGGCTGCAGCCCTCAGCTCTGCTTTGCAAATGTGAAACCCCATAAAAGCCATTCCTTCCAAATGATCACTGATGAAACCCTGCTGCTATAAGCAAGCACCTGCTCAAAAATTAACGCAAATCCTTTGCTTACACTTCAATTTAAGCATGTTCTTATATGCTTTGCTGACCTGGGGCCCACCACTGCCCAGACCTCTGAAGGTAATTGGAGGAAGCAGGAAGGAATCAGTGCTGGTAGGGGGCAAGGAAAGAGGCAGCTCCCTCCCAGGCTGAAAGGGATGAGATGTAGGATAGTGCAGGCAGGGAGGAGCAGCTGTTTCATTCTCCATCATCAGAAGGATGAGGAGTGAAGCCTGCTGTGGCAGCCTACATCACTAGAGTCACAGACCATCCTCAGTTTGCAGGGTCCTGCAAGGATCATCCAGCCAAACTCCTGGCCCTGTGCAGGACGGCTCTGGGAACTGCACCATTTCAGTTTAGGCTGTGTTCTGTTGCTGTTTAACCACTCAAGTCTTGGCAGCCCTCTCCACCCCTCCTGTCTGCTTGTGCCCAGCACCTCCCAGGGTTGAGAAGTGACTACAGCAGCCTGGGACAGTGCCAGGGCTTGTGGCTCTGTTGAGGCTGGGGCAAGATTGGACCTGCTGGAGGGTCTCAGGACCTCATCACGGTGCAGGATATGGGCCACAGGATGCATGCAGCCTGTCAGGGGCTGGTTCCCAGCATTTACAGTAGGGTCTGGATATCAGCAGTAGAGAAATCTGCCATCTTGCTGCTCTTTGAAGGCGTGTTCATTCTCAGTGTGGTTTTATCAGCAGTCGTTGGGGTTTTTCATTTTGGAGGAGGGTTCTGCAGCTGTGACTCGGGCAGGAGAGATGGGCATCCACTGCCAGGCCCTGCAGTGTCAGGGAGCCAGTGAGCACTGCCCCATCCCCACACAGCTCTGGTGAAGGAACTGCCATGCAGCAACCTGAACCTTCATCAGACAAATGGTATTTCCTAACTGGGCACTCTTGGTGCCACTGTTTGAGCTTGCTGCCAGGAGCAGATGTCTTTGGGGATCTGCTCTGTAAAAACGCCCTTCCCACTCCACAGCTGCCCATTGTGGGAGGTCTGGCTTGCACTTGGTTTTTTGAGTTGAAATGCCCCAAAATCTTTGTTCAGCTTGACTCTGTGTGGCTGAGACACCACTCCTTCTCCCCTGCTGCCCAGCTCTCCAGCAGGGAGAGGGGCTGGGAGAGGAACAGAACCAGCTTTCTCTGCTGCCAGGGTCTGAGTGTCTCAGCCACCACGGAAGGGTGGCCCTGGTGGTGTGAGCAGGCAGCCAGCCCTGGGCCAGCCCCAGTGCCTGCACCCAGAGCCCCTCCTGTCCCACTGCCACCCCACTCTGTGCTGGGGACACTGCAGTGTTATGTCACCTCCAGAAGAGTAGTGCCACTTTTCTCAGCAGAGCCAAGGAGCCTCCAGCTGGGCAGCAGCAGCCACAGCACTGCTCCTGTGGCTTGGTGTCCAGCCGAGAGAGGCATAAAAAGCTTGCAGACAAGTTCAGAGCTTGTCTGGCTACTCCACCAGCTGGAAAGCTCAGTTTTGTCTGCTGAGATCTAGAAAGTGGCAAGAAATCAATCCCTTTCCTTGTCACCATTAATTTGAGTTGTTGGAGATGAATAATTTAATTATTTGCATTAGATACAGGCTGCTCTGCCTCAGCTTTTTCTTCATTGCTGGCTGCAGGAGGGATGCCTCAGCCCAGCAGGAGAGGAGCACCCCAGAACAAGGGGTGCAGCCTGGAGGACCAGGATAAATACAGGTGACAGCCTGGGCAGGGGCAGCCAAATCAGGCTCCCCTCTACCCAGCACCGGAGTTCACCTTGACTCGCTGCTGCTGCTGTGAAACATCCCCGGTGCAAAAGCAAGGCGGTGACAGCCAGGACAGTCGGAGGGCCAGGGGAGGCAGAGCCATCCCTGAGCCAGACCATCCGTTGCCATTGCAGGTTCTGTGGAGAGCCTGTCTCACACCACGTCGTCCCCGCAGCCCTCGCCGGCCGCCTCCACGCACACCTCCCGCACCGCCGACCCTTCCCTGCCCGAGGAGCACCCTGCTGCTGCTGCTGCTGCTGCTGCTGCTGCTGCTGCTGCTGCTGCCGAGGAGACCCCCAGCGAGTCCGAGTCCGTCTTCCTCCCTGACTACCTCTTCCTGTCCAACTGCGAGTCGGGCAAGCTCAGCCACAACAGGTCAGTCCGGGGTCTGTGAGGTCTCAGCCGAGACTCCGGTATCTTCATGCGGGAAAAGCTATTTCTTTTATTTATTACATTTCATTTACTTATTTATAGGTTTTTTCTATAAAAACTATTTGTTTTTAAAATAAAATCATTTATTTTAGTTATTAGTTTGTTTCTAGTTTATTATCACAACTGATTTTATACAGTTTTTACGACCCCGTGCGTAACTTTAATCGGTTAATGGCTTTCTTGCCAGTTACTCTGCTGGCTAGTAAAAGGTACTCTGCTTGTCCGTCAAATCTCTCTGTTCTTGGATTGTTTACATATTTTCTTTAGTGATTCTCATGGGACAAATCCCTTGTTATTGCAGGTGCATTTGTTTTTAACCTAGGAATAGGTTGTTGTGCTAACAAGTTTTCATACCAAGATTGTTTTCGCGTGAGAATTTGCAAATTACTTAGAAGTGACAGGCTAACTTTGGTAGTTTAGCAGAGCAGGTGTGGTTTTCTGAGGACTTTCTCTTATAATTCTTTTACCTGTCACAACATGCCAGGTATGTTGGGCTGGAGCCCCCCTCCCTGTCCAGGCACTAAACCGGGGCGCACAGCCCCAGGGAGCCCCAAACACAACAGGGGACCACCAGCCTAATCCAATTTACAGGTCCCTTTCATAGCACAGATGGGTGGTTGAGCATCAACCACTTGTCCCTTTCCAAGGTGGGTGGCTGAGGATCTCACACAGAGCCTCCCTCCAGACACCTGCTATTGCCCAAGGCGCTCCACAGAGTGTCCCAGCCTCCCATCCAGCTCAGAGGGAAGGGACAGATCTCATCCCAAACTGCATGGCTGGGTTTTTTGTTTGCTGGACAGAAAAAGCTCAGGCCGTGACCTCTGTCTCCTCGCAGGTGTGACAGCTGGTCAAACTCAGACAGATCTCTGGAGCAAACATCATCGGACGATGTTTTCGTGGACTCCCTGCAATCCCAGCCCTCCCTGTACCTGGTACAGCCGGCCGGAGCCCCAGGGGCAAACCCCGTGCCCAGGAGCTCGGACGTCAGTGGGCCTCCCAGTGACTTCTCCTCCTCCTCCCCCGTGCTGGGGCCGCCACTGACGCCGACACTGCAGCTGGAGCAGAGCCAGCAGGCGCTGCCCTACGGCGTCACGCAGCTGGACGTGCTGTCCAACACGCCCCCGCCGCGCCCGCCCAAGCCAACGCACTTCTCCGACAGGAGAGGGGACGAGCTGGGCAGCGGCGCCCTCCAGAATGGGCACGTGGGCATCTGCAGGGCTCAGGTCACTCTGGTGCCCAGGAGGATCTCCTTGTCCAGCTTGGACAACATGAGGAACTGGAAGGGTGAGTGCGCCGATGTGAGGGACGGAGCTGCCCACGCGCACAGAGAGGTTTTGGCGTCCTGTTGTGCCTCTCTGTCCTCTCCTTCCTGGTGTAACACAAAATGCTGCTTTCAAAGGAATCAGCGAGCAGGATTCAGGCCTGTCCCGTAGGTTTGGCTCCTGCTCTGTAGAAGCCCCTCAGTATGTGCACAGATGGGCAGCAGTTTGGCTCTGGTCCCTTCAGGCTGCCTCATGCCTTGCTAAATTTCCCCCTCCCTCCTCAGCAGAAAAACCAAAATGAGCAGTCAGCCACTGAACTGGGCAGTGCCAAACTCTGTTGATACAGGTCAAAGTGGGGCTGGCATGTGGGAAATGCCTCTGGAGCTCTGCTGCTTTGCTGCACCCAGTCTGTTCTGTGAGAGCTGCGTGTCTTTTCACAGCTTAGAGTAAAGACCAGGAAGTCAGGGAGACCTGGGGGTGGGATGTAATCCTGGTTGAAGCAGGGACTCTGCGTGTCCTTGAACAAATCCCACTCTGTCCTTGCACTTCTGTCAGGGCAGTCTGCAGACCTGCTGCTACAGGGCAAGGCAAGGCTGCAAAGCAAACTCTGCTCTGAGCTGAGCTGGCTTTTCCATTTGTTCCTGAAACACCATCGCCACAAACAAGAGCAACAGTTAAAGCCCAGAACATCACGGTGTCAAAAACCAGCAAGCTTTATTACATGGAGCCACAGAACAGTGGGAGGCAGCTGAAATACCTGGCTGGAAACCATCAAGTATATTGCAATGATGTGATAACCTTCATTTTTGACGAGGAAAAAAGGTGTAGGTTTTTAAGGGCAAGCATCCCCTAGACTACTGCAGTTTGAATGACCAGACAATGTGTGGGGCTGTTAGATCTTGCTCTTAAAGCTCAGAAGGGAAAGCAAGGAGATCTCTGCTCAGCCTGTTTATCAGTGTACAGACAATTCTTGGAAGGTTTCTGGAGAAACACCCATCAGTGGAATTGCTGTTCTTAATTATCAGCTACATTTGGTTGCTCCCTGAGAGGGGCTGCTCTTGCCTCTGCACCTCTGCTGCTCCAACGAAGCTGGTTCATGATCCTCCAACCCAATTTACACCAAAATGTCCCTAAGGGGATTAAGTGGCCGAATGTCACGTTGTGCTGCTGTGCTGCAGGGTTGTCTCTGCCTGATGGGGGCAGCAATGAATTAATAAGTGCTGCCACTCCTTCTTACCCTCAGGGCAGCTGAAGCCACTCGAAGGGTTAAACTCTGAATTAAAACGTGTTTAACAAGAAAGATCAGAAAAATAAACGGGGAGAAAGCACCAGTTCCTCACCAGCTTCCCCAGTCAGGGCATTCATGTTATTAACTTAATTTTTTGCCCTTGCTAACCTGCAGAAGGTGCACAGATGTAATTAGCCCGGGGTGAAAGCAGCATGAGGTGGTGGAAGTGCCATGAAGGAGGATGAGCTGTAGGGCACCTGTACCCTGGCACGTGGCACAGCCTTGTGCCTCAGTGCCTTTTTGCCATAATAAATAAATGTAGCTGTCCCAGGGCAGTGACTGTGTCTATCTGGATATGTATCTGCACTAACAGAATTCCTTTGTTCTTGTTCAGCCTTTTTTTTGCTGGTACCACCAAAAGTGCCCCCCCAGTACTGACATCTCCACCATAAGAGCAGGGGATGGATTAACATGGTTGCAGGGATTTAAGGCATTCCCATAGAAAAGCCATTTTCTGCACAGAAAATCCCTTTTCAGAAAAGGATGGTGGTTGTAAGCATCTCCCACGGCTGATTTTCTATGTGCCAAATGCTGGATTTTAGGGTTTTTTGGCTTTTGCTTGGAAAATAAAATTGACCCATGCCCAGACAAAGGCCCAAGTGCCCAAGGAGACACAGAGACTGGTGATTTTCTCTGGCTGTTCATTCCCCATCACCCTGAGCCACTTGCACCACATCAGCACTTCTGGATGACAAAGCAAAGAATTTTCCTCCTACCATTAAATCCCCCCCCACACACACCACTTTCTGTACAATAACAATTGCTTCCCTGGCACCTTAGAAGGCTCCTAAATAAATACCCAAGAAATAATATTATCTGTAATAGCCCCTTTTCATATGATTTCTCCAGTTTGACAGATGGGAAAACAGAGAACTACTAGAGCAGGAGCTGCATTTAAATTCTTGCTTGCTTGCTCCCACACCAGCCTTTTTCCCCAACTGCTTGTGCTGCAGGAAGCATAAGTTACAGCTGGATTATACATGAGCAGGTTCCTTGGTTTCATCACACTTAAAATAGCTAATCACTCTTGAAGTGCTGCTGAGTTGGATCTGGTCTTAAGTGTCATTGTATTTCCTCATTTAGGAGTTGTGGAATCTTTATAAAACTCCAATTATTTCAGAGCCATATGTTTTACTCCAGAATTATCTCTGTAAGGTTGCACTGCCTTATCCCATTTTTAATCACTTTTTTTTCCGTGCAGCAGACATGGAAGGCAGTTCCCTAAGAAGTCGAGATAAGAGGCTTAGCTTGAATTTGGTAAGTACTCTTTGCACAAATTTAAAACACTGGCACATAGACTCCAGAGTGAATCATTTCACATCCTGGTATTCAGTTGTTCCTCTCCTCTGTTCAGCAGAAGAATTTAAAAAATAGAAAAAGGCCTGGCTTTGGGCAACTTCTGTGCTGGCTGCTTTGTGGCCTCAGGCAGCTTTTGAGAGAAGAGGGAGGGAGAAGCCTCAATACTCAGCACACTGTTTGTAAAGCAGATGAAGCTGGGTCTATAATGAAAAGGGTTACCAGCAGCCTTAAGAATTAAACTGTTGATCAAGAGCACCAGAGCAAATGGCTTATTCCTTAAAAGGGGGGGCTAAAGAAGCCTATCACTTCGTGGTCCTGAGGGATATCTCTTCTTTAGGACATTGGTAAGTGTCTGCTCTCAAAGTGGTGTCAGTCCCCAGCTTCTTGCCTCAGCCTTTGGCAGACACAGTTCTAAGCAGCACCATCTCACATCACACTTCTGCCTGCTGCTGGATGTTGTCTTCTGTGGGACATCCTTTGCTAGTGGTGGGCAACTTATATTTTTCCCCTTTTTGAAAGCTTTCAAGGATTATAATCGATCCCTCTCACCACTCAGCCAGCACTAATCATGAAGTGATTTCCTAATGCTGATTGTCAGTGAGCAGAAGTGAGTTGTAACTCTGTGTTAGCTTTCAGTTTCCAGATTTGCCAAAGTCTAGTTCGTCAGGTGTTCTCCCTTCAGACTTCTTTTGTATTCAGGATCCTCCCTCATTTTATAGGTGAGAATTACTGCTGTGAGAGGCACATGCAGCCTCGCTGAAGTTGGAGGATTTAACCAATATAGTCACCAGTTAGTTTGGTTCTGGTTTACTTGCGGAGCTCAGCACGGGCTGAGCTGCTCCAGAGCCGGAGCGCTCACCTGAACTGAACATTTGTCTCTTGTCGCTGCCCCAGCAGAACACTCCCGGGCTGTGCTCAGCTCAGGAGTGCTCCCAGCCCACAGCAGCCGCTGGCTGTGCAGTAACGGAGCTGTCTGTGTTCCCCGTGCAGCCGTGCCGGTTCTCCCCGCTGTGCGCGGCCGCGGACGGCGCGGAGGACAGCTACGTGCCCATGCGCCCCAGCACCTCTCCCTCCGACTGCTCCCCTGACGGGTACATCCCCATGAGCCCTGCCTCGGCCACCTTCACCTTCCCCGTGGTCAGCACCGAGAAACTCACCAGCCCTCTGCCTGAGCTTCCCTGCGACGTGGAGCCCCCTCCGGTGAACCGGGACCTCAAGCCTCGTAGGAAGTGTAAGCCCAGACCTAAAGTGCAAAGCCTGGGGGGTTCTGGTGCTGGGGATGTGGGTGACCTCCTTTAGTAGTGTCCTGGCGTGTCTTAAAGCAATTCCCCCTCCAGAGGAGGGGTTGAAATGCTGTGTGAGTGACTTACAGCCTAGGATGTGCTTGCAGGGTGGTTTGTGAGTTGGGGAAGAGCTTCCACGGCTGCTTTTGCAGTCAAAGCCCAGGTGGCTGCCTAAGCACAGTGCCTGTGACTGCAAACAGCCAAGGGACACAGCCTGGGAGAGGAGACCAAATCCTGCCACTCTGAAGTACTCCTGTCTCACCAGCTCTCTGAGCTGCCAGGAGTGGGACATCCAAACACTCAAGTACTCACACTTGGTGTGTTGGCTGGTGGTTGAACCTCTGTTGGGTAGGCACAGCTGCCTTAGTTTAATTAGGAATTTTCTGCAGATGCTTTTGTTGATGGTAGTTTTTCACTCCTGGTTTTCATGGCATGTTCAAAATCTGGGTTGCACTTCTAGAGAATATACTGGGGACAAAATTCAGCTTTGAAGTGGAGAAATTGCCTAAACCTAGCCTATAATAAAGTTCTTGGGGTTGCAGAGCCACAGGTCTACTCAGAAATTGGTTAGGGCAGTGCTGCTGAAATGTGGGGACAGACATTTGGACCATTGCCATGAAGAAGAACAAACTCATATCCCTTCTTAAGCAGTTTTGAGAATGGTGGGCACACACACATTGAGTGGTGACAGGAATGATCCTGATCCTCATGTACAGGATATTTTTGTTAAGAACAGAGTGCAAAACCTGTTGTAACCTGTAGGCTGAACCAGCCTCCCCAAGGCAGCATGTCCAGAGCATATTTGGGGCAAGCATGTGTAACTTGTGCAGCATTTGGTTTCTTTATGCCCTTTATATTTATTCTGTTATTTTAGGGTGACTGGGGGACTTTGCTTTCCAGCACTGACCTAAGAGGCGACAGTCATTTGTTACTGATTTCTGTCTTTGCTATGCTCCACAAAATACTGTTAGTTTCTTTCTGTTAATACCAAACTGCATTCTTCCAAACAGTCTGCACTTTCCATTGAAAACATAGTTCCTTTTGTACTTTCTTCCAGCACGACCCCCTCCTCTGGACTTGAGGAACCTCTCCACAATCCGGGAGCACGCTGCCGTGACCAGGATGTGGACTGTGCCTTAGTAAGTCAACAAGAACCTGCCATTCCAATCCTCTGAGCATTAGCATGGAATGGAGTTAAAGATAACTTATCCCATCCCACAAGATTCCTGGAGAAACAAAAGTTCTCCAAGGTTCCTTTCAGTGTCCCCCAGGCTTCTGCTGTCTCTAAAAAGCAGGGCTCACCATGGGCAGCTCCAGAGAATTCAGCATTGTGATTGAAGGTTCCTTTTAAACAGCCTGGAGCTGCTCTGCACTCTGGTGTGGCTGCTGTGAGGGCTAAAACCTTGGCATGCCTAAACTGTGATAGAGCCATTTCTGCTCCTGAAAATTAATACAGCAAAGGAGAACCAGCTCAGATAAAGATCTGCCTGAAGTATAGACTGGGTGTAGAACTCTGCACTGCCACAAAGCAATCCAGGCTTGAACTTTGGTGTGACCTTTGGTCACTACAGATCAGTTGTTGCTAAAACAAATGCTTTTGATCCCAAAGCCCAGGTAGTATGAATAGATGATACTGTTGGGCTCCCAGGGCAGCAGAAGACTCATCTTCAGGGAACTTGTGAGCAGGGGTGGGCTTCAGCCTGCTGGATAGGGGGTCTCAGCACAGAAAAAACAAAGCAGCTGTGCTGAAGTGTGGATGCAAAAGCCAGAAATTCCCATCAGCCTCCTCTGCACACTCCAGAAAATGAGGGGTTTTGTTGGCATGAGTGCCAGACAGGGCATTTCCAGTCCCCCATTGCAGGCTGTCAGGTGGAGGGCAAAGGAGACACAAGGTGGGCAGAGCCCTCTCTCACAGCCAGGCCAAGGCTGGTTAAGCCCCTTGGTGCTGCTGTTAGGGAAAGGCACTACCCTGCCTCCCAAGCACCCCTGCCTTGATTAACACTTGGGTTAATCAGTGCTGCCACAGAGCAGAGTCCTGAGGGACAACGAACTTAGGGTGAGCTTGCATGTTTTACACTAACAAAAAATTTAAAAAAGAAGTTATGCCCAGAACTAACCCAGCAAAAGGAATTATGCTGTTCATGGTGCACAGAGAGGCCATCTAATTTCCCATTAACCAAGCCCATTGTGCTTGCCTGTGGTAATTTATCCACCATGCCCCTCTGAGGGTTGTGTCCATGGGATAGACCTCCTTGTGCATGGGTGGCAGGTGGTGACACCGTGTGCAAAGCCAGACCAAGTTCCTCTGCATGTACCTCCAGCAGCTGACAAATCCCCGTGGGTCTCCCAAATGTGGGTACCTGCACAGCCAAGTAACTGCCCCCATTATTACCCAGATGAATGATGGCTCTGTGCCCCCTTGATGGAGAATTGCTCCAATGTTTTATGCTTTCTGTTGTACCACACAGAAAACTTTCATAGACCCCAGAGGGTAAAAATCAACAAAATCAGTCAGCAATACAGCACACTATTTCTAGAACTCAGGAGTGGCTTTGGACATCCTCTCCATGAAGGCCACAGCCTTAGTGTGAGTTTATTCACCATATGGACTGTTTCAGGCTTTGGCTTCATTTCAGTGCATCTGTAAGATGCTTCTTTAACCTCTCCTGTGTTTTTCCTCACAGCAATCGAATGAGCTTTATCTCACCAGAAAGAGACGGTATTAATTCAGCAAGAATATTTGCCAATTCAGTTTCCGGGGAAGAGGAAGAAAGTTACATTCATATGGTAATGTCATTTTCACACAGCCATCCTTTGCTTTATTCTGCTCTGTCACATTGATGGAGAATGCTGAAGTTTGTTTTCTAAGAAAAAACGTTGAGGAGGTTTAGTCCTTTGCCTTCTGGTTGGTTTTTTCTCTTTTTTCAAACGATGAGACGGTTTTAAACCAAAGACACTGGGCCCAATTTACAGGGAGATAAGGGAAGCCCTTTTCCTGCTCTGCAGAACTCAGCTGTTCGCCCACGAATGTTGCTGAGCAGTTCCAAGAGATCACAGGGATCAGCCATATTTACATGAGAACTCATGAAGACAAAGGAAAATCAAATCTTTTCACCTTTTAAAAGTGTGCCTTGCAAAATCTCCTAGGAAATACAGCAAGCTGTTAGTGCACTTCCTAAAGGAACACACCAAATATTGTGCAGAAACAGAACTCCCATTAAAGTCTCATTGCTTCTGCTTTGGCTGGTGGCACTAACCCCACTTCCCATCCCATGAAAAAAGAACATCTGGCTTTGTGGCTTCCTTTTTTTCGTTTACTCTTTAGCCATATCTTGCAAAAGACAGGATCTTGTTTTACTTTGAATTTTAGGTGGAAATGGATCTCAGATCCATTCATCTGAGTCAATATCTACAGATCTGCTCTGTAGCCAAAGCCCAATTCCAATAGCTGTAAAAATATGTTGCAAAACTGACCAGCGTCTCCATTTGAACCACAGTTTCAAATTTTAACCCACATTTCTACCAGACTGAAATCTGCTCAAGAGGGCAGTTCCAGTTGTAAACATTCCCATATGATTTTGGCAGAAAAACCTGTCATATGTTTGTGGCTATCTGTGATTTTATGAGAATAATTCTCAGTTTCTAGATTTGAACTGAATCTTCACAATTTCTTCAAAGTCATTGAACAATGATGTTTAAGTGGACACCCCTGCAAATCTGAGCATTCCAAGGGCTTGGATTGAGAAGCTGGGCACAAGTCCTTCTTGATAAAATTGAGTGTAAATCAGCCTGCTTCATTTGTCTTGCCAGAATTATCAGAAGAAAAAGAGTCTCACGGTTTCTTTATGCCATCCCACGATTATCAGTGTTATGCTGTGGTCAGTAACCAAATGCCCCCTTTGGCACAGAAAATTTTGTGGGCCCTGACTGTTCTCATTCACATTCTGCCAGGCAAATCCCCCAGCTCACAGCTGTGATCCTGTTTCCTTCTAGGATCATGTTTTTTTAGGGCATTAAAAGTTTTTCTTCTTTCCTGACAGGAACACAGACAGGCCACATCTCCATACAGTGGTGCTTTTCCATGGACAAGGAAATCTAACCTTGATTACTTAGCACTGGATTTTAACTCTGCTTCCCCATCCCCTGTGCAGAAGGTACGAGCCAAACCCCACAGCCTCCTGTCCTTTTGTCTGCTGGGAGGAAATCTAGACCCAGGGGTGCATTCTGCTAGGTGCCCCAGGTGCCACGGTGAAGCCAGTGGTGTTTCCAGCTGACTGTGTTTGTGTCAGGCTCAAGATTAATGTGATAAAAGCACGCTGAGGCTGCTGACAGGGTGTCCTTGGTGAGAGTTGTAGGGATGCTGCTAACACAAGCTCAGCACAAGGGTGTGAGTGCACTGGGAAGTGCAGCCATGAGGGCTGCTGAGAGAGTGGGTTGATGCTTGCAGGATCTCTGCATGCTCCTTCATTTTCATCAAGTCTCCACAAAGCCTTTCCTGCTAGTTTTCCCCAAAATCTCTTTGCAGCAACAAGTTTGCAGCCCATGATAAATTCATGGGGGTAAAACTATACCATCTCTTATAATCTGGCAAAACGTGCATCTTTATTCTTGCATCACCAAAACCATTTCAATTTCCTTTGCAATGCTGAGAAAATGCATTCCTTGTTCCAAAGACCTTCTAACCCGCCTTGGTGGTGGGTAGGTACCACTGCAGAGCAATGAACTCTTGTCAGTTTGGATCATTTTATGTCCTGTGTATCATTTTCCCCATCAGCCAATACTCCCAGATACAAAAGACTCAAGGCTCTTAAGCTTTTGTATTTAAGCCCTCCCTGTATCTAAAATCAGCCAGGTTATCCCAGCAGCAGGACCACTCAGATGAGGAGAGAATGATGATCTGCATGGAAATAGCCAGTACAACATGTTTCCCTGTGCTGGGCTGAGTGACAGGGTGACAGATGGATAATTACAGCTAAAGCAGGCTGTAAAGCAATGCTTTTGTCAGCTGATGTCACTGTGAGCTTCAAGGTGAAGTGAAGCAATCAAGGAATGAGGGAAAGGGAAAGCAGAAAATCAAGCTAAGTTTCACTAGCATCCCCTTTTCAACCTGAAAATTAAAACATTGTTTTTTTCCTCTCTGTCCCATAGAAACCTTTTCTGTCTGAGGAACAGAGAGTGGACTATGTCCAGGTAGATGAACAGAAGACTCAAGCTTTACAGAACACTAAGCAGGAATGGACAGATGAAAGACAATCAAAAGTGTAAAGAAGATTTGGGCTCTGGAGGGGTATTTTTTGCACTGGAACCACGATGTTAATGAAGCAGCAATCACAGCAGAGCTCTAAGGCAGAGAGAGCTGTAAGATGCTTACAGTCTGCAGAGGGATTTTTACTGGAAACCTTTGATTTCAGCTGGAAAAAGGACGTTGTGTGAGTGAGTGGTTCCCTGATGACTAAAGTAATGCATTAGCCTTTTTACTGCCCTTACCAGTATGCTACATGGTACCATTTTCTGGCATGATTCTGCAACGAGTCATACACTTAACGTTAACAAATCCACTACAAGTTGTAGTAATCTAGTTCATCCTGCCTTCTCCTCCTGTTGCATAATTCCTAGTTGCTAAAGCTATTTTTTGATATTCCTACAAATGCTGCAGGTGCTCAGAGTGCTTTTATGGCAGCAGGCATCTGACAGGTTTTGGTGACTAATCAACTAAGGGCTAAAATACTGAAACAATAAAAAGAACTTTTTTGACTACATAGTGCTTAAGCAAAGAGAATTTTGAAAAATATTTTTTTCCCCCGGGTTTAAACGTTCTGGCTGTGAGCTGGTGCTGCCAGAACTCAAAACAGGACTACGACCATGCAACTGGAATGCATGGTCTTTGACCCTCTGGATGAAGGTCACTGTGTTAAGCTTCTTCCCTGCGTTGTGGCTCATACTTGTCACTTTTCTGTCTGATTCCTACTGATGTTTTCTCCCCTGTCTTGGGAAGTGTCTTTGGCACAGCACAGCTGCTCTTCTAGTAGGAGGCTGCAGCCACACAGCTCTTGGCTGGCCAGAAAATAGAAAGGGAAGCTGTGAGCCTGTTTCTGCAAGCCTTGAGAGAGCTGGCAAAGGATCAAGACTGCTTTCATCTGAAGGGCAGAAGAAATGCCATTGGAATTGCTGGTAGCAGTCGTCAATCTGATTGTTTCGCTAGACCCACCCCAAAATACAAAAGCATTAGGAAGTGCAGCGTGCTCTGAGCCTGCCAAAACAGGACAACAATGTGCTCACGCAGCATGGGGACCTCGGGGCTCAGGAAGCTGATCTACCTTGGGACTGGCTACCGGCACTATCTCAGGATAACATATGTGTACAGTTTATAAAATATTTAACTTTGAACGCTTGGCTGCCGTCTTTATTTTACAGAGCCACACGGTGACTCGTGGGAGTAGGCAGTGATGCTGAGTGACCCACACTGGATTTGGTCTCACAGGCTTTGCTCCTGTGGATGAGTCCCAGTAGCCATAAGAGGTCTGATCCTGTCGACACGGACAGACAGACAGGACCCTCACGAAAGATTTCTTCTCTGACACTGCCAACTCGCTGGCCTCCCTTCGTGTGCCTGTTATCACCTTGCATTGCTGTAACCCATCCTAAACATTCTGATCTACCAAACAGAGGTCACAGAAATGCCATTGCAGAAACCATTTCAAGGCATTTCAAGGCTCCTACTCGGCCTCCTCCCTACAGCCCGTTCAGGCACTCTGGGAGGGGGAGAGGCAGCATAGCTGACAGAAACACACTTTTCCTCCTACCTCAAGAGAGCTGAAGGGCTTGCAAGCCCCACTGCTTTTTTAGCCCAGCCCCTGGGGATCTGTGGTGACCAGGATCTCCCTAGGTTACCCTGCAAGAACAAGGTTCACCAGCACCTTCACTGACTGGGGCAAACGGGGCACCTGCAGGCATGAAGTGTCCCGGACTAGAGCTGCTTGGAAAACCAGGGTTAGTCCCGCAGATTTCTGACCTGCTGCTCCCTCCTACTCTGCTCCTCCCTCTCCCACCAAAGCTCTCAAATGAAAGTTGATGTTCATAAAAATTTTGAAAACAATTCCGACTTTTCCACATATATACCTTGTCTGTGTGGTGCAAAGTTTAGTTTGGTAAAACCCAGCTGTTGTGTTCTCTGATCCAGCAGAGCTGTGAGCACCCATGCCCTGGGGCTGATACTGTGACAGGGGCAGGGCATCTGGGGAGAGGCAGTGGAGATCTGGACCTGCACGGAGGTGTCAGAGAGAGGGAAGAATGGAAGGGCCACGGATACTGAGACCTTTGCCTTTCTGCTCAAAAGAATTGCCTTTCTTTCAAAGTGTGCAAATAGCAGAACAGTTTATTTTAAACACAGGTGTTATTCTGTGTTGCTGAAAGCTCTTGGTATGCTCTGATGTACTGAAAGGGTTTAAAGACCAGCTAAAAGGTGTTTTAAATTACAACAACCTCCACAAAGGGTGAGGGAAGTTATGTTCTGCTACTGCAGTTCCCGGATTGCAGATCAGAACCACATACAGACCAGCTCGTGTTTGGCTGGAGTGTTTCCTTTCACGCGGTCAGAAAATCTTCTGAAGTGGAAAAACACCAACTTGTTGGAGACAACTGACTCGCTTCTTATTCTAGTTGATTGTAAAAATATTTCAACTTCAACAAACCTGGCTAACGGATCATTCACAAGTTTAAAGAAAGAGCTGGATTTTTACTGCCCTAAAAGGACATAAGCATTTAGCTTGACAGGGACTGTCCTTAGATCAGAATTGCCCCTTTCAACTTCCCCTGTCCTCTGCCTGCCCTCACAACACTCTTATCTTGATCAAATGCTGCTCACTGGTTTCTAACTTTCACTTTTAACCAAGTGCTAAGTTTGAGAGTTTATTGCAATTTTTCATGTAAGGTCTGCTTCTACCAGCTGCTCCAGGGCCCAAGACAGACATTCTTGTGCAAGTACAACATGTGAAACAGGAGCAATTAAAAATACTGGGGAAAAAAAGCAATTAAAAAGCAGAGCAGTCCTTCTCAAAGGATTTTTTTTTCTTTTGTTTTGGTCAAATGCCACAATACTTGAAAGAGAGTAAAGAGGAGGAGGATGGTGGGAGGATGGCAAAGGCCAAGTGTGCTGTGGCCACCTGAGCACTCAGGATTTGGGTGTGAAGGGAGCTGCAGCAAACGTGTGGGGCAGAACCCACAGAGCCAGCTGGTGGGAGTGCAGGGGTGTTACAGAGCAAGAAGGAGTTACTGTTCTGTTAAGTCTGTTCTTAAATCCTAATCCCTTGGCCAAGGAGGAGAGAAAACCTGAGAACTGAGTCAGCTTTTGTCAGTGTCATGTCTGAAAATGCCACCCTGGCCAGAGCCCTTGGTTCGTGCTGGCTCTGGCACACTCCTGATGGTGTCCTCTTTTTGCCATGGGTTTGCAAGTATTTTCTTCAAAAGTGTGGTGAGGGCTGATGCAGAGAGAGGTTCTGCACCTAAATGAGCACAGAGTGGCCAGTGGTCCCTTGGCAAACTCTGCTGGGGGAGTTGGCATTGCCCAGCCCAGGAATTGTAGTGCCTTCTCCAGCACTGCTGGGGCCTCTCACTTAAAACAGGGAGATGCTAAATGAGCAGAACAGTTCTGGTTTAATTGGGAATGTCACCCTGTGGAGCTGCTGGATGGGGCTTGGTTGCAGGATGAGGTGAAAAATCAACCAAGCTCAGTGTTTTAAGTCCTGTGGTTATTGTTGGGGACATCAGCTGGTTCCCCCCAGTGATGTGTTTAATATGGCCTTACTGTCTCCTTCAGTGACCCCACATTTGACCAAGGCCTAGCAGGTCCACAACTCATTTGCTTTTTGGACTAAACTACATTTTACATTTACAATTCCTTGATGACAGGAGGCAGCATTAATTAATTTCCTTACTGGCAGAAATGGACACTTGACCAGCAGCAATGTAAGTGGAGCAAGGTGTTTCCAGCCAGCTCACTTTGCCAGTGGTGGCACCTGCTTTCTTCATTGTCACTAACTGCATCCTAGATGTAGATTTTGGAGTTGCATTCACTGCAGGGATTCAGAAGTTGAGAAACTCAAAGACCATCAGATGCTGTGATGAGAACGAAGCACAGGGCAATGCCTTCCCTTTGTCCCCCTGTTCCACAAAACTTGCTCAGGTTTAAAAAAAAAAAGAAAAGCCACCAAAATAGCAGACATTTGCCATGTCAAAGCCAGGATTTTTTTTGTTTGTTTTCAAATAAAGATAAACTTTTCCTTGTGCAAATGAAGCATTATACTTTTTTTTTTTTTGTATTTGTAAATCTGTGGGGAAGCATTAAACAGTCATCTCTGTTATGAAGGCACAAGTCGTTGAAGGGGCTCGCCTTCCTCATGTTTCATTGTAATGTTTGGTGTATATATTTGCACATTAAACTGTATCTTTTTTCTAATAAATTAATATAAAAGGTAGCTGTGATCTTTAATTACTTTGATAAGTGAAGGTGCTTATGGGATAACTCCCACATTTTTTATTTAATGCTTTTAACATTTTTTAATTCTCTTATTAGGCAGTGAGCTGTTCACATAAAATATTTGGATGCAAATTCAAACGAATTTGCAAACAAATGTCATGTGCCTGTGTATCAGGGAGATGATTTGCAGAGCAACAAAGAACTGTGAAACTGTGGCTTGGACCCATGTCTGTATCCTCCTGGGACAGGGTGAGCTGCAGCCCCCAGTCCCAGCCCCAACCCTGCTGCCACAGCCAAGGGGCAGGAAGGGGCCACAGCTCCTGACCCACCAGGCAGAGCACAAATTTATTCAGCACATGCTCCGGGCTTGGATACAAAGATTAGTTGTTATTTAACCTGGTTAAATTAATGGTTAATTGCTCTGTGCTGAGGAGGTGGTAATATAATTTCCACATGCAGCAAGCTAGGGACGTGGGATCCTTCAATGTGCTCATTTTGGGACATGGAAGATGAAATAAGGCAGTCCATGGGAGCAGAGCTGAGCAAGCCTTGCTGCTGACAAGCCAGGAGGTTTGGAAATAGTTTATTTATTGCTTCAGGCTAGTGCCACTTTAGGATCTGGCATGCTTTGTCATCCTGGCTGGAGACCCACGGTGGTGGATGGAGGGAGGTGTCGTGCTCAGAGAGCCGCTGGTGGAAACTTGGCTGCACAGCTCAAGACACACAGACACGTGTGACTTAGATAAGCCTTTGCCTGCAGGCTTGATAGAAGGGAACTCGGTGACATTTTGTGTTTGGTCTTCAAGGGAGGGCAGGTCAGACAAACAAAAGGTCAGATAAAGGCTGGCTGCCCATTCACAGCTCCTCTGTGTCCTCTGCCCAGCAGAGATGGCAACAGCCCTTCCACCAGAGAGCACTTCCCAGAAAAGAGACCTCCCTCAGCTGCACCTCCTCCCAGAGCCTCGGAGGGAAACAACTGCATCAGAGCCACCATCAGCCCTGCCACCATGGAGTGAGCCAGGAGTCCTCAAACTTCACACCTCCCTGCAAAGTACTTTAGCGATTGGATGATGATAATAATAATAATAATGTCAAAAAACTATCAGCAAAGTGTCTGAATATGTAATCACTTGCCTCTGTAGAGGCCCCTCCAGTTACATCTGCAGTTTCAAACCACTTCAAATGCTTCCCTGAAGCAAAAAGCCACTGAGCAGCCAGACAGGTAGCAAAACCAGGTTATCTTCATGGGGTACGAAAAACAAACCTCTCCAAAAAGGCAGTGATTCCCTATCACAGAATCATAGAATATACCTTGAGTTGGAAGAAACCCACAACAAATGCTGAAATCCAACTCCAGGTCTTGCACAGGATCCCAAGGATCACATCATGTGCCTGAGAGCATTGTGCAAACTCTCCCTGAGCCCTGGCAGGCTGAGTGCTGTGACCACTTCCTTACAGGGGCTGTTCCAGTGCTCACCCTCTGCGTGAGGAGCCTTTGTCTGATATCCAACCTTTCAGCCCAGTGCTTCTTTGTCTCTTGCTCCTTTGGTTAAAGTGCAATTGCTTTGGTCTTTTTTAGCCAGAGCAGCTCAGGAGAGCATCTGCCTGAGAAACAGCATTCCTTCATAGTCCTTGTGCTCTGTATCCACTCAAGGCCACAGTGGTGATATCCCATTTCTCTCCAGGTGATCTCCAAGCCATACTTTACTTCCAATTTTTCCTGTGGGCTTTGCAGGACAGTGACTCCCTCCAGGCCAGTGGCAGTAGCAGAAAGAACACTGAATTTGTGGGGTCTTAGTCCTGCACTTTTGCTAGCAACTTATGCAGGCTTCACACTGTGTTTTGACAGGTCTTGAGATCTGCATTTCCCCATCAAACAGCATCTAAAGCTGCTCTTCAAGTTGTTTAGGGCCGAGTGTGCAGAGGGACTGGGCTATGGGGTTATACATATTTATGGGAGCACACTGGGAGCCAGTACCACCTCCAGCACAAAGAAAGGATGCACTGGCAGAGGCTCAGCCCATTCCCACCTGGGGAGCTGATCCCAGGCCCTGTTGTAATGCAGGAACGAGCAGGGAGCGGCCCAACCTTTCACTCACTGTCCTGTTTTGTTCCACTTTGATTTTCCTTTCACATCCGATTTTAGCATAAGCTCATTGTTAAACAGCCCCAACATCCTGCCCCGACAGCTTTCAGATCCTGGCACTGGCACAGCACTGTGTAAGATCCTGGAAAGCCCTTGCTCTCTGGTGGGCTCACACCGAGGGCTTTAGAGCTGTGAGCAGTCTGAGGGGATGTTTTCATTGCATGTCTTCGTGGGGGTTGTTGCATTTCAGTTTGTGCCTTCATTCAAACATGCTCCATCCTTTGTCCAGGGGCTCAGCTTCCTGGAATTGCCTCTGACTGTGCTGCTGTCTTCAGGTGGCTGGGTTTGCTACTGCTGCCATCATTTCTTAGCATCCTTCCCCACACGAGCAGCACGGGGCACAGCTGCTCTGTATTTTCCCCCAGAAGGGAAAACCCACAGATCCCTCCCATGAAGTATCCATTCTGCCACCTTCTTCAGGAGACTGTCACTCTGCCTTGGTTTTCTCTGGGAAGGCACAGAGTGTTTTGCAGAGTTACACAACAACAAAAAAGGACAAGACATCAAATTGGGGCAGCACTGGCACGTGTCTGCAAGCACTTGAGGAGGTTCCAGAAGGCAAATAGAGCTTTTTCCTTTAGATTTCCAGATCAAAATTCAGGACAACCTTTAAGTGCAACCTTTTCTTGCTGACTAAAGTGAGAACTCCTCTCCAGAAAGACATGGAGGACTGAGAAACCCAGGGATTTGTAAAACCCCTGAGGTCCCCATAACTCTTCCATGTCTCTGTTTAGCATTAATGAGGCTTTCAGGAAGCAGCCAGGCTTATCATAAAGGGAGAGAAAGTTTCCAGAAGGAGTCCTAGCCCCAGTTTGAGGCTCTGAGCTGTTCCCCTTCAAACCTGAGCTGCTTTAGGATGTGCCCACCAGGGGCTGGTTACCCTGACAGCTGTGCCCAGCTGCAGCACCCCAGGACACACTGACCCTCTCCTGCCTCCTGCTGCTGCTGCTTCTCCTGCCAAGCAGCCTCACACCCACAGGGCTGTGCCCAGGCCCCTTGGGGCTCCAAAAACCCACAGGCTGAGAGATTTGCCCTCGGCTGTAGGAGCAGGTGACTCAGTCACATCTTAGGGTGAGCACAACTTCAGACTGTGAACAATTTACTTTAAAGCACTGAGCAAGCCCGACGTGCTGACACTGGCAAATGAAGTTCTCCCAAAATATTAAGGGTTTCCCAGATTAAAATTTATCTGGCTTTTGGTGTAAATTTCATCCATGAAGATGAGGCAGGCAGCAGGACAGCAAGGCAGGCTGTTTACTGCTCAAAATAAGAGATGTCCTTTTAAAAGCGGTTTTAAAATAAAAAATAGAAGATTCATCATTTCTCTGGTTTAACTTCCTCTACAGTTAGCCAGAAATCATCAGGAAATGGCACCGAAGGAAATCCATCCTGTTCTGCCTGGTCAGCACAAGGAACGTGCTCCTCAGAGCAGAGTGAAGGGAGGGCTCTGCCTCTGCCCAGGCAGGGCTGAGGAGTGCCCCAGAGACAGCTCAAGAGTCAACTTGAATGACAAGTAAAGACAAAATGACAGGGAGAAAAAATAAAGACGGGTTTCCACCATCAGCACACCCAGAATCTGACTTTTGCACCAAATGAAAATTTGGAATAACTCCAGAAATGTCAATAATTCTTTTTTCCTTAAAACAAAAGCACACTTTGCCATCCATAATCCTCTTCAGACTTCTCTCAAAACAGCTCTGACTGTTAAATGATACCCAAGGCTCAATGAATAGATTCATTTCTATTCTGCAGACCTGCCTATCTTTCTGTGCTCCTCTCACCAGTGACCACACCATTAATCCTTCCACAATCCACAGCTGGACTGGACTGGCTCCAAAAGTACTTGAATTCACTTTTTTACCTTCATCCTCTGTGGATCAAGTTGGGAGGAGATGGTGTTTTAGTGTTATTCCATCAGCTATGGTTACCTGTACATTTGTGGCTGCAAAAACAGAGATGTGTAAGTGAAAGCACCATCCTTTTCCATTGGCAACATAACATTAATCCTCCTAAAGAGCTCTTGCTGACTCTGCTGACCACAGTTCACTGGAAGAAACAGAGGGAGGAGCACATAAAGTGGCTGGTCTGTACTGGGAGGAGGTGAGAAACTGATGTGCTGGAGCTGGGGGTGAAGAGAAGAGAAGAGCAGCTGTAGGTTTATTTCCATCCTGCAGATGAGACACTGTGTAGAAAAGGCTGAGTAGGTGAAAGGAGCTCATTTATACGGGCCAGTACAAAGTCTGTATCTTTTCTAGAAAGAGATGACAGAATCAGAGAATAAGCTGAGTTGGAAGGGTCACTGAGCCCAGCTCCTGTCCCTGCACAGGACCATCCCCAGGAGCCACACCGTGCCTGAGAGCACTGTCTGTGTTTCTGTTCAGAGCTGTACCTGCACTACATGGCTCTGTATCAGTGGTTTGGCCCTTCCAGCACATTCAGCTGCCTCATTTGTGCCTCCCCTGAGGAGACAGACACTGCCAGGCTCACCCTCGTGGCCTCTCTGGTGTCACAGAGAGCAGAGCCTGAGCCACGCTGGCAGGTCCCCAGGCTGCTCCGAAGCAGAGAGGGAAAATACTCTCTACAGACAGAAAATCAGGTGTGTCCCAGCCTGTCTCCAAACTGCACACTCAGAAAGGGAAAAAGAGTTCTGAAATGCATCTTGTGAAGCCGTTACACCCGGGAAGCAGCAGGTTCAAGGAGCTCTGTGGCATAAGAAAAGCCCCAAGGTCCTCCTGCAGGGAAAAGCTCAGCATGGAGCCCGTGCCTGGCTGTGGGAACAGCTCTGAGTGCCCACCAGCCTCCAGCACGGGCAATTGGCTTTGGAGCCCTGTGCAAGCTCCTTTTGCTCTGTGGATCTAGAGGAGAACACACCCAGCTGCTTTGCACCCTGGGGAAAAGTCTCAGTCTTGTACCTGGGGGAGGGAAACCTGCAGCCTCAGGAGGAGGCAGAAAAAATCATATTCCACCAGAAGCTTTGCCTACAAGTACTGTACCTTAGCAGCTGGTGGGATGTGCTTTCTCAACAAACTTTAACTCTGAATGGTCAGAAAATACTTAAAAATCAGATTTCTCTGATAACTCTGACACTTGCACTGCAGCCAAGCAAACTCCTCTGCTTGGGAAAGGTTGACACAAAAGCTTCCTGGTGCTGCAGAGCAGCAGTCAGTGTGAGATGGGATCAGTAACTCCAGCCCGGGGTTGAGCAACCTGTTTGTAAAATTGTGATTTGCCCACTTCCCCGGGGAGGGGCTCGCTTCCCCTCCCCACCAACCTGCAGTACAAAGGGCCAAGGGCAGGGCAGGCAGGGGAAACCCAGAGAGGAAAGCTGCAAGGCACAGGGTGAGACAGTGCTGAGCAAAATGCAACCCTGCCCTGCTGTGCCTAATGCTACCTGCTGCTTCCACTGGGAAATGACAGCCCAGGAGCCTCCAGGGCATTCAATCCCGCTTTGGTGGGAGGTTGGCAGCAGCTTCAGGGTGGGCACAAGGTGTCCAAAGGTGGATAGGAGCTCAGGGCAACAGGCCTTCCACATTCCAAAACATCACCTTTTATTTTGGCTTGGAAAGCTTGTAAATATCTGTCCTTCAAAATGTCTAGAGATAACCCATGTCTGCTGTTCACATCACACGTGGCCCCTCGGCTGTCACCCCAAACAGCAGAGGGGAGGAAAAAAGGAAAACACTTCGGTGAAAGAATGTGCTTGGTGCTGGCAAAGACTTTCAGTGGTCGTGGAAATTCAGTGGTGTGCTGTGATTGCTTTTTTTGAGCGACCAGGCCTGGCCATGAGCTCCCCCACTTTCTGCTTAAGCAATACCACCAGTGGTGGCTGTGGTGGGTTTGGACTCTGGGAAGACAGATAACATCAACAGCTAAGGGCCACTGCTCTTGCTCAACAGCTGAGGGCTGCTTGAGCATGTGCCAACCAAAATACAGCTGGAATGTAAATATGACCACAAGTCAGTCATCTCACTCCATAAATAGCAGGCAGCCCAACGCCTGCTGAGCTCTCCTGCATCACACAGGCTGCAGGACTAGAGCTGCCCTGGAGTAGGAGCACCTACTCCTCCAGGCTGAGAGAATCCATGTCATATCAGATGAAGGGAACTAAGAATAAGTGTGCTGAAACCTTGAAACCTTAGCTGAGTGATACAAAGAATTGGCTGGGCACATCCAGTCCTTCAGACATAAACCATTGACCAAGCCTGTGTCTGTGTCTGGACACAGCTGCACACAGACTCCCCTGAGAAAGGAGTTTACAATGCAAGGGGTGCTTCTTGGATCTTGTGTCTCCCTGACACTTCTGGCTGACCTATCCTCTCTGCAGGAAGTAATGAAGCACACCTTGCCATATTCCTACTTCTCCCTCACAGGTGAAGTGAGTCACTCCATCTGTGACACAAACCTCAGGAAGCATCACCAGGCAAAGCCAGAAGGGAGAGAGAGAATTGTGGATTTTGTGGATTTCTTTTGGCCAGGATCTCTCTTGTCCTTGCAGCCAAGACCTGGGGGTGCAGGTAAGCCCAAATCCAACCTCCCCTGCTATCAAGGCAGGGAAGAGGAACAGCTTCCACGGCCACCTTAAATGAAGATCCTCCATCTCAGCTTGTGAAACCTTTCAGGGGGAAGTGGTCAATCTCAAGCTGTTGTTTGGAGTCATTTTCATGGAAGTCTGCAAATAGATGTTACGCCTCAGTGCTGAAGATGGCATTTCTTAGGAAAATAAACCAAATGCTGTTACCACAGACCACATTTTGTTGATGATGGCACTGAAGTGGATGAAGTTTCGCTGTATTCCTCTTGTTCCCTGCACACCCACATATGCCCACAGCAGAGAGAAACAAGTCCAGCACTAACTCATGGAGCCTTGGGCAGAGCTGAGGGGAAATCCAGGACTCAGGTCTTCAAGTTAAAGCAACTCACCTAGATTACTTCTCACAAAAGGTCATTTTTCATCAAATGCTTGGTAACAAAATCAGCCCACGTGCTGTTTTGGCTGATGCTAAATTGACTGTAGAATCATTGCTGCCTGTTCCCAGCCCCACAGTGTCCACTGCCAAGGTCCATGATGCCCACTCTGCTTCCACCAAGGCTGATTTGGATTTATCAGAGCCAGAATTTCTGGTATGGGCTGTTGTTTGCGGCACCAAGTTAGACACACAGGACAGGCTCAAGGACACCCATCAGGCAGGGCTCACCTCCTCCTCCTCCCCTTCCTTACATGCTGCTTCTTCACTTCACAACCCATCTGAAAGACTCCCAGCCCTGAGGGGCTGCCAGTGAAACAGTACATACTGGAACTGAAAAGCAAGCAGACCTCTATCTGTATTAAAGATTTTTATCTCTCTAATGGGTATATATATATAGCTTGAGGACACATATATGTATATATTCTGGAGAAGCAGAAGACATCTGTCTCTTACACTGGCACACAGAGGCATGTGGGGGCCAGCCTGGAGCTGCACTGTGGGAAGACCAGAGTTTCCATTTCTGTGTCTGCCTGGCTGCCCAGTGCCTGCTCTGCTGTGTCTGTGCACACCAAAGCCTTGGGGGCTGTGCCCACCGAGCAGCTCCCCGTGCTGGCTGGGAATGGGACAGGAAAATGCCTGTTTTCCCTGTCACCTCCTCCCGTGCACAGCTGCCCAGGAGCAGTGTGACCACCACCAGCAGCTTGTGCTGTGACAGGGATGATGCAAAACACCAGCCGTGGTGCCTTTTTCAGTTTTCAGCTGCATTTATTGCTGTAGGAAATGTCCTCTCTCACCCTCTCAGTGTCTCGTGGGTCTGGACCCATGTTGTGGCTCCTGGGGTCAGGGGTTTAAGGGTTGGGTAAGACAAATAAGGTGCAGCCATCTGTAACATATTTGTTATTGTTCCCTGATCAGGTCAGTGATGGATGACTACAGCCAGGTTTTCACGTTGTCTGTGGGATTCACTGCAATATTGCTGCTCAGATTTGGTTTGCTAGAAATGGCCCCTAGAGCAGAACTCAGCGGGGACTGGTGACACCAACTCCGCAGCTCCTCAACACCAGTGCTGCTGTCACAGGGTTCTGGCACACAGCAGGACAGAGGTGTGAGCTGGAAATGCCTTGGTACAAATATCTCCCCTGCAGTGTCCTGGGCTCCTTGTCCCAGGGAGATAAGCAGCAGTATCTGGCTGTGCCCAGGCACAGGGCTGCTCTGAGCGTGGGTGCACCAGCCACGGGGTGGGACCCTGCCAACACCCACAGCCTTTCATTTTTGCTGATTTATCTTATACACAGAAGGGGAATTCTTGCAAAAAACAGGACTGTGGTTGTGCTGAGATGTTTAAGGGTGTAGGGATGATGAAGTCCAGGAGAAGAGGGGATGTTGTTGGACAGGCATGACGGTGTAGCTGGAGAACACAGCAAGTGGCTTTTCAGCAAACAAATGTCTCTGTCACTGCCTGCACACTCATTCAGCCCGCACAACCTTAACACTTCAAAAAACAACAGGAGCCAAAGCGACTGATTGTAATGCAAAGGCCAATTCATAGCTGGGAAAGCAACAACAACGGGCAGCTAATAAACATTTTCATTTTAGCTGATCACAAAGAAAGGTGAAATAAACCCTTGCTTGCTGAGAGCAAAGCACGTGCATGGGCTTGTGCTGTTGACATGCCTGTGTTCCACACTTTGGGAATGTGCATGAAATTTGGCCACGGGGCTTTCAGCAGCAACCAGGGCATCCTTGTGCCAGCTGCCTGTGGAGCACAGGGCGCTGTCCTGTGCTCAGCATTCTTGTGCCCTGAAACACGTCCAGCCCTTGACATTTTTGTCCCTCCCAGGCAATGGGGTGGATAACAAAACTTCACCTCCCCAGCGATGCAATTCAGTGAAACCAGCTGTTTTACAGCTGGTGCTTGGTACAGCCATTCTCACCTCTGGGATTATGATGATGGCTTGTGTAAAAAGAAGGGAAGAGCACAGAAAGGAACGTGGCAATGTCTGCTTGGCTGACTTTCTAAAAATACCATGCTCAGCTCTCTCATCTGCAGGCTCAGCACAGCAGCTTCTCCCGACGCTGCCAGGCTGATGGGATCTGATTTTCAACGTTTTCCTGAAAGATCACACTCCATCCATCCCCTCCCCAGTAATTCTTGAGCCCACTGCCCACCTTATTTTCAAAGAAGTATATGTCTTCCTTGCAAATTTTGTGAGAGCAGGTAATCAGGCTAAGAAAAAAAGACAAGAGAATGAATTAAACCCTGGGGAAAACAAACAAACAAACAAAAACAAACAAAAAACCCCCAACAACAACAACAACTTGGATGGGAGTTGGTGGCTATTAGACACCAGAAAATCCATTCTTCACTTAAGGTTTTTCTCTCATGTGGATTCATGGGTGTTTAATATAGCATGAACTTCCATTTGAGTTTTTCCTGTGGTTAGAACATAGGCAATGTGTGGCTTCTCTGATGTCTTTTAAGCAACACAGTTGTGCTGCAGCCTCGGAGAACTTGGTCTGCCAGTCCCCAGGCATAAACCCATAGAAAATCATCCATCAGGTTATTTATTAGTTCCGTGGCACGTGGGGCTGCTTGTTAGATGCAGCATTTCCCACAAAAACAGGCAAAAGGACAAGTGGCAAAGGCAGGTTGTGCACGGTGGGAGCCACCCCATCTGACAGTACCTGCAGCACCAGCTCAGGCTCCTTCCTCCACTGAGAGCCTCTCAGCTGTCTCTAGAGGCTCTCAGTTACCTCTGTGAACACCCAGTTTTGGTATAATTCTTACTGCTTGTGCTAAATGCTAAATTCAACTATGTTTATGTGGTTTATTTTAGCTTGTATTAAAAAAAAAAATTAGTTCCACATTAAAAGAAAATCCATCTCTTGGACCACTTTGAAACCGCTGTGTTTCAATGGCATTGACTTGGTGCTCATTCTGTCAGCAAGTTATTGCAAACAAGCACTGCAGTTTCAAAATACTTGTAACTCTGCTCCTTGCATCTAATTCTGTTTCTCCCTTTCAGGATCAGTTTTTCAGAGGCTTGTGAGCATGTAGTAACACAGTGAGATGTCTCGATGGCATCTCACAAGTGCCTAAGCTCATTTGTCCAAGCCTTTTTCTGGTTTGTTCAAGGTGGGTTGGTTTTTTTTTTTGCAAATCTATATAAAAGGTATGTGTTGACTTGCCCTTATCTTCCATTTTACTGACACACTTAAGGAACTGAAATGGAAGATTTTCCTTTATAAGCATCTGCAGCTTTGTCCCTATTTATCCCTGCTTAGCTTAAAAATGTCTCGTTTTCTATTGTTATTTTTTGCTCCCATTTATTTATTTGGTGTGAAACTAATGCCTGATGGGCTGTAATTTCCAGGAGTGCTTTAAACTGATTTTAATACAAGATTGATTTCCATTGGCAGTGTTATGTTTTTCTGGAGGCTGTGCTGCTAGCTCCTTCCTCTGTTGCCATGGCACAGCCCCATCAGCTCCCCCCTCACTCTCCCCAAATTCTTTTTCCCCAAGCCAGGTACGTTCCTTTTCCTTGGCAGGGATGGAAACATTGCAAGTCTGCTTTGGTCCACAATTTGTATAATTTTATTAGGCTGATGATTTTAGCTTTCTTGTTTTTTGCAGGTTTTATTTGGTCTACAGTAAAAATGACGAGTGTAAGGGCAAGGAATGGCTCTCCTGGTCCTGAACAAGGGTTCTCCAAGCTGCAGTCTGGTTTCCAAAAGGGCTCCAGCACCTGCATCACACCTTGTCTTATCACAGACAGGCCCCTGGAATGAATGCCAAGGTGATGGAAACAATGGATCAATACACTGGTCATCTGTCAACCCAGACCCTCTGAAATGTCTGGAGCAGGGCTGTCCATGCCATTTCCTCAGGTGATAATTACACTTCCCTTAGTGTCTGCTAACAGCAGCAGTGACTGTCTGTATCAGAACTGCTCAGTGTACACACACACACACATATATGGTTCTGGAAAATAAACAAGGTTTGTCCTGGGACAGTCCCAAAGCCAAAACTGAGCCCTCTTCCCTTAAACCAAGACTAATCTTCCAAGCCTAAGCCTCGATCCTGAATTTGTGTGAGATACTGTACTCAGTTCCTGCTTTTCAAAACCCTTCTCATAAACCTACTCAGGAAGTAACAGACCAAACCAGGACAGGCTGGAGTAATCATATTACACCAATTGCATCATATTGGAGTATTTATTTTGTTTTCCCTTTTACAAAAGCATTGAATTGTAATGTTAAACAGAGAAATCAGGCAAAGGAGACTTCCGTGTACCTTGCTCAATTGCTCAGTAGACAGAACCAGAACAACTTGTTCACCAAAGAGAAATTCTTTCGCAGGAAAGTACTTCAGAAATAAATCAGAAATCTTCTCAAATATGTTGTTATTGACAGCCATACAGCTGCAAAGAACACGAGGAGCCTAAGGGCAGGAACAGCAACCAGCTGCTGCAATGGCAGCCACGGGAGTTCTGCCTTCTGCCTCCCAGCACTTTTTGCAACTGTGGCATAACTCCAGATTAGTTTTTCCTTCCCTTTCCTTCTTTTCCTCTTTCTTTTCTCTCTTCTCTATACAAAGTCAGCAATTTAGAAGCTCAAACTTCACCAGCAGTCAAGTTTGAGAGGCAGAAGGTGGAGATGGCTGGGAAGGGGAGAGAGCTCGCAGGGCCAAGTCCTGCCCCAGGTCACTGCTCCTCGGCAGGGGCAGAGTGGGAGGGACAGAGGAAATGTGACCTTATTCCCTCCTGTGACGGGAGAGGGGAAAACCAGCGTGTGGCTTTTAGCACTCCTACACGGTTGAGCATAAATTCCATGTCTGCAGGGCGCTTGGAAAAGGGGCTGAAAGGCCCAGGGATTGTGTACGATTTTTGCATCTTGCAGGCTCCAGAAAGAGCCCTGAGACAAACCTGGTCACTGCTCCGGGTCTCTTGAGGAGAGGTCCTGGAGGAAGGGGCTCACAATCTCATATTTTGCAGTTAAGCAAGGTTTGAATGAATCCAGCTATGGAGAGTCCCAGTTCTGGAGCTCAATTTCATATCAACATTTTACAACCCAGAGAGAGGGAAAAAAAGATCTTTAAAAGAAACTGGCAGAATATGGTAGCCATAAATCCAATCTGGACAAGCCTGTGTGGAGTTTTTTCCTGTCATGTCTCTAGTCAGGTAAGAATTAGCTAACATTGAAATTCCTTCTGGCATTAGGCTTTTTAGATGATGCTGATGCCTTGTTTCTCTCCCAGAAACCTCCTCATCCAATTTGAACCACACCTGACAGCAGTAACCATCCCCAAAGCGCTGTGCTTTGGCAAAACTCATGGAAAACTGGGAGTCAAGAAGAAAGAACTCCAGGGGCCCCTGCATGGAGAAAGGCTGGGGCAAGGATTCACTCACTGTTCCTGACTGGAGTGCTGGATCAGATCAGCCTCAAGCCATCTCAGCCCTCAGGAATCCCATCTCTGCTGCTGCCAAGGTTTGTTCCCTTCCCTTGCAGGCAGCCTGGAATCAGGGTGTCCCACAGACACCTCAGCGGCCTGAACTGTGAGAGAAGCAGCCTTGTTTACAGCTCACTCCTCCATGCAGATTTCTTACTGGCCACAGGAAAAAAGCTAATGACAACATTTGAACTCTCCCGGGTTTAAACTGGGATTGAACAAGCCTGAATAAATTTAACTTTATAAATTCAGATCTCAATCACAGTATTAAAAAAAAAAAAATAACTTAGCTGTTAGATTTTTGTCTGAACTCCATCAGCAAAACAAAGCCTCCAGTAAGGTAGGTTCTGCTATATTTTGGATGCAGTGCTACTGAGCAGATGGTATTTATTGACAAACCTGCTGCTAAACTGTTTGCATTCCCAGGGCTCTAGGTACAGTCAGCCTGCAGCACATTCACTATTCATTGCTAAAATACTCATTTCCCTGGAAAACCATCTGTGTCATTCAGTCATGGCAGGAGCCCAGAACCATCCATTCCCTCCACTGCCACTATCCCCAAGCACTATTTATATTTATCCAAGCCTGGACCACGTTTCCTGTCTGAAGCTTTCATTACTTGCCCTACAGTAAACAGAGTGCAGAAAAACGAGTGAGATGTGAATTGAACACATAATTTCCACTTTTCTTCTTTACTAAAATGAACTAAAGCATAGGTGCAGGAGAGTGGCCAAGAGCAAGGCGTTTTGCATTAGCCTGGGCAGACATCAGGGCATGAAGGACAGTTTTGTTCCTCCAAGGGACAGGACAACAGGAAATACTCCCAGGTTGTGCCAGGGGAGGTTTAGGTTTGATATTAGGAAAAATTTCTTCACCAAAAGGGTTGTCAAGCATTGGAACAGGTTTGCCCAGAGCAGTGGTAGAGGCACCTTTCCTGGAGATATTTAAATGCTGTGCAGATGTGATACTTGGAGACATGGTTTAGTGGTGGCTGTGGCAATACTGGGTTAATGGCTGGACTTAATGATTTCAAAGGTTATTTCCAAGCGAAATGATTCTGTGATTTGACCTGCAGGCATCCAGGGGGTGCAGAGGATGGCCTGAACCCAGGGCAAGCCACTGCACTGACTGAAGAGGGACTTTTGAGCTCAGATTTGGGCCTGGCCAACACATCGAGTAAAGACAGAGCCACGGCTATGGGAAACACTCAACTCGGGCACTTTTATGTGGAATTTAGGCTTTCTGAAACACAGCAAAATAAGTGAGTCCCTGCTGGGGGAGGAGGTAGTACAGAATAGCTGCTGTGCTTCAGCTCACACCCTCCTTTATTGCAAAAGAGCTTCCCTGTTTAGACAGGCCCAAAGAGACGTAGACATTTGTAATGTGTATTTAATCTTTCCATCTCTTCTTTTCTTACTGTTTTGATGTTCCCTCAGGCTTTGAAGATTCAAGATCACTTTTTTTCCCAGAAACTACAAGCCTTAAAACAAAAAATAAGGCAGCTGGAAATTGCCTGCTGCCAGTCAGACTAAAGAGGTTGTAACTTTTCTCAGCACAGGAAATGTTCAATAATTTAATATCAATGACCATGTATTAATGCATTTATGCCCTTAGGTCTATAGAAATCCTTCATTCACAACATTACACACCCCAGTTCATAGGACCACTAATATTTGTTCAGTGGTATTGTGCTTTTCAATGGTATCAAAAGAGACATCTCTGCTGCTGACCCTGCTCGCCTTTGTTGTTCTCTTTCCACTTTATTGGGTCTGGCTGGAATGGAGCTCATCTTCCCCACAGCAGCCCTCGTGGGGCTGTGCTGTGTACTGGTATTTCATTTTCATTTTTTCCCCACCCCTCCAGCTGAGGATACAGCAGCTTGGTGGCATCTGGTGTACTATAGCCTGTTCTTATGAAGATCTGGAGGAGTAGAGGAAACCCACAGAATGGGAATATATGTTAAAGGACAGGGGATAGTGGTTAAGAAGAATGCATAAACCTGTGTGCTGGGTATAAAGATGGTTTAAGTATGAAGCATAAGTTGGTAAGAAGATATTTTAGTAGTCCTTATTCCCTGTGGTCAATCAGGGATACGTTGAAGCACTTAAGAAACACCCTCCATATCATACAAATATTATGAAAAGACAAAAGTTGTATGTATTAGTGAAATACACAGTACTGTGAATGCAAGTGTTTCCTGCTTTCTTACTTCTGTATATGTACTGCAATAGCAGACGGTTGGTGTGTGGCAGTCTACCCACATATTTATGGAGTATTTCACTTCAGGGATAATGTAAGCAATACAGTTTTAATCAGCACCCTAAAATATGAGTTGACTGTCAGAAGCTGTTAGATTTTTGTTTATAACACTTGTATTCAACTGCCTCCTTTTTACTCTCCTTACTTTTTGTATTTTTACTTCAAAGTAAAAATAACTATTGCTGTGTTCTATCCTCTGTTCTACGCCTTGGTAGGAGCGTTCCCACTTATATTAGTGTACTATAAATGCAGAAGTTAAAAAAATACTCCTCTCTGGAATGGCCAGGGAAGAATGTTTGCTCTGACTGAGTAGTAGTGATGTTGCATTTTTTTGTCACAGTACTGGGTCTGGCTGGGGGGGATTTCCCTCATGGGTATCAGTAGCTGGAAAGGTTTTGAGAAAAATTTCACCAAAAGTGTTGTCAAGCATTGGAATGGGGTTTTGAGAAGTCACCACTGGTCTGGTTACATGTGAGTAGTGCTCACACCATCCAGGCTGCTGCTCAGTCTCTGCTCCCAAGCAACAGGACAAGAGCAGTGAGGCTCTAGTTGTGCCAGGGGAGGTTTAGATCGGACATTAGGAAAAATTTCTCCACCAAAAGGGTTGTCAAGCCCAGGAACAGGCTCCGCAGGACAGTGGTGGAGTCACCAACTTTGGAGGGATTTAAAAGACGTGTAAATGTGGTGACAGGTTTTAGTGGTGGGCTTGGCAGTGCCGGGTAAAGGGTTAGACTCAGAAGTCTTTTCCAGCCTAAATGCTTCTACAGTCTCTTGAAACAGGCTCAGCATGGGAAGCTGGGCTTTTTTGTTTTGTTTTGTTTTTCCAGACGTTGCTTCTGAAAGTCAAGTCCGCAAGAGAAACCACAAAAACGAGCGCAACCGCGTCTGGCAGAAGGTGTCCCTGCCCATGGCAGGTAGGTGGAACTGGACTGTGCTTGTCCTTGGACAACCCACACCGCTGTGATCTGTGACGAAAATCTCATCTCCATCGTTCCCCTCGTCCACCCCCGCCGCTCCGCCGGCGTTTCTCCCGCCGCCAACTCGCCGTGACGACTCGGCAGGTTTCATTTTTCATTCACACCCGCCCACGGAACAAAGAGCCGGCGGGCAATTCCCTGAAAGGAGGCTGTGGGGAGGGGGCTCTTCTCCCAGGCAGACAGCGACAGAACGAGAGATCAGAGTCTCGAGCTGCACCAGGGCAGGTTTAGGTTGGACATTAGGAGGAATTTCTTCACAGAAAAGGTGATGAGACATTGGAATGGGCTGCCCAGCGAGAAGGTGGTGGAATCACCGACTCTGGAGGTGTTTAAGAAAACACTCAATGCCATGGTGCGGTTGAGATGGTGGTGTTCGGTTACAGCTTGGGATCAATGTTCCCTCAGGTCTTTTCCATCCCAGTTCATTCTGTGATTCTGCGGTGCTGCGGGCGGCGAGTCACGGAGCGCCTCAGCCCCACCGCCCGCGGACACCTGAGGCGCGGCGTGAGGGGCGGCCTC
>VYXD01015987.1:0-17591 GCA_013397195.1 Hylia prasina
GATGATGTAATTTTTATCAGTCAAGCAGTGAGCCTTAATGGGCCATTAACAGAATATATCGCCCTGGAGTGATGATGGGTTGTGGAAGAGATAAGAAACATTGTTCCACCTGGATTTAACAGCTGGCCCATTAACAGAAGGCACCTGTCCCCTCCCCCCTGGAGTTATGAGATAAAGAAAAACACCTCTTCCACCAGTTTCAACAGATGGGAATAGAATACATCTTGCACTGCAGCCCAAGACATCATCTTTGTGGCCCTCCTCTGGACCTGCTCCAACAGATCCATGTCTTTTCATTACTTGAGGTCTCAGAGCTGGATGTAGTACTTCAGGTGAGGTCTTGCAAGAGCAAAATGGAAGGGGAGCATCAGCTCCTGTATCACCTGCTGGCCATGCTTTTAATGCAGCCCAGGATATGATTTGCTTTAGCACAATATTCCAGGTTGAAATCACTGTAAACAATTACAAACTGAGGAGTAAGGTACTCTGGGATTTTCTTTCACTTTGTGACCTACTTTGTAGGGACAAAACCCTCCTGCTGTCCTTTGAAAGCCCAGGAACACGCTCTTATAAGCTGAAAAAGTCGTAAAGCTTCCCACATGCTTTTGCAGTTCTCTTTTTCCTTTTCATTCCAACCCCACGTTGGGCTGAAGGGAGCCCCAGGCTAGGCCACAGTGTGGACAGATGGACAGTGTGGGTAGTTGGCCTCTTGTACCTGACACAGCAGGGATGGTTACTGCCTGCATCACCCACTGATAAATCTGTGCTTGCTGCCAGCAGAAGCAATGGCAGTTCCAGTCATTCTGGGAGAAAAGCTGGCTGCAGCCCAGAGTGGCCATGCCATCATGGAATTGTAGAATCATTTAGGTTGGAAAAGACCTCTCAGATCAAGTCCAACTGCTAACCCAGCGCTGCCAGGTTCCCCACTAAACCATGTCCCTAAGTGTCACACCTACACATCTTTTAAATATCTCCAGGGATGGTGACTCCATCACTTCCCTGGGCAGCCTGTTCCAGTGCCTGGACACCCTTTCTGTAAAGACATTTTTCCTAATATTCAATCTAAACCTTCCTTGGTGAAACCTGAGCCCATTTCCTCTTGTCCTGTCATTTATTACCTAGGACAGGAGACTGACCCCCACCTGGCTACAGCTCCTTTCAGGGGATTGCAGAGTGAAAGGTCTCCCCTAAGTCTCTTTTTCCCCAGGCTAAACACCCCCAGCTCCCTCAGCTGTTCCTCATTAGACTTGTGCTCCAGACCCTTCACCAACTCCACTGCTCTTCTCTGGACACACTCCAACACCTCAATGTCCTTCTTGCAGTGAGGGGCCCAGAACTGGACACAGGATTTGAGGTGTGGCCTCACCAGTGCTGAGTACAGGGGGACAATCCCTGCCCTGGTCCTGCTGAACACACAGTTTCTGATCCAGGCCATTGTCCTTCTTGGCCATCTGGGCACACGTGATTCATGTTCAGTTGCTGTTGGCCAACACTTCCAGGTCCTTTTCCACTGTGCAGCTTTCCAGGCTCTCTGCCCCAAGCCTGGAGTGTTGTGTGGGGTTGTTGTGACCCAAGGACATCCCTGCACTTCTGCAAGGGCCCTTGCTTTCTTGCACTAGATCTACATAACCATTATCATTCTTCCTCAAAGCATCCTCCAGGTACCTCCTGGAGGTCTCCCAGTGCAACAGGAAAGCCTTACAGCCCAGGCTGGGCCTCTCACAGGGGTGGAAGAGCAGGTTCCCAAAGGTGAGGTCTCATACTGAGCTTTACAATGAGCTCTGTAAGTTCAGCAATTATTGCTTGCATAAAAATGAGAGTATCACAGAATGACTGAGGTGGGAAAGGACCTCTGGAGGTCATGTGGTCCAACCATCCCACTTAAGCAGTGTCATCTAGAGATGAAAAAATATGAGAGATACAGCCAGTGACTGTCACCCAGAATTTTCTTAGCCTTCTGATGTTTCATAGTGGAGTCAGAGTTTCTCACTTTCCCATGCCTTTTAACATAAACAAAGAATTGTCTTTTGTAACTATGGCCAATGTTTGCATTCCTTCAGATGGGAGGAGAATGTGATTGATAGTCTCATTGACCAATGTGGCTGAGAGGTGGGAATTTCACCTTCCAATCCATTGTCACCTTGATAAAAGTATATATTTGGAAATTAATAAACAAAGGCTCTTTTTGGCCTCAGCGCTGCATCTCAAAAGATTCCAGGGCTCTGTGTGATCATTTCGTGTCCGACTGCATCAAGTGACTGTGGTGGTTGGACTCTTAACCACAAGTAATGACAAAAATCCAGCCAACACTCACTGGCTGATACTCTTCCACCCAACCAGTGGAATCAATCAGAGGGATTGAACAACAACCAGTCAGTCCTTGTCCAGCCCCTCCTCACTGCAGAGGACCCTGGCAAGGCTGCAGATCCAGATGGTACCAACTCTGCTGTCCGAGTTGTATGGAGATGTCAGTGCCACCATCAGCACTGATGTAACAGCACACACATTACTGCCTTTCTGCCAGAAACTTTGTTCTACAGATGCCAGTGAAGCAGCCAACAACATCTGCAATCAGTAGTTATCCTTTGGAAGACAAGCTGGGTCAGCAGAGAGGATAGTCCCTTGGATTTCTGAGCAAGGGGAACAAATTCCCTTGACCAGTGGTTATTTAGGCTTCACCATAGCCCTGTTGATAACATCACAACCTTCTGGCAGATTGTAGATGTCAGCATGGACTCTGATCTTTGGGTGCTGCCCAGAGAAAATTATTCATCACTTTGACAAGTACTATCCAAAGGAAGTCTAAACAAGTTGTGCTTCAGCATCAGGATTACAGGAAATATCAAAGCTGTAAAAGGCCAAAATTTCTGTCTTGGCCTTGGGACCCCAATAGTTTGATCCGACTAATGAATATAATCACTGTGACCAAATATTGTAGAAGTGCTTACCAGGCTTCAAAGGGATGAGGTGGAAATTACCCAGGGAAATTACCCAGTTTTGCTGAAGGAAAACACTGCTTCTAATACCTGCATGTACCTATAGGAACCAGAAGTGGAGTGTGTCCTTTATATGAGTAGGTGATTACCATGTGCTGGACTAGATTACACACAACCATCTACCTGTGTGAGGGGAGGAGAAAATAACCTCTTGAGATCTATTGCACTTCTGTCCTATATTTCAACAGGACTAAAATCCCACTTGAAAAATTCCCACCAGAGACGGGGCTGCTGTCATGAGCAGCTAGCTCCAGTCATTCCCTGCTGGCCTTGCTGTTGAACCCATATGGTTTCACAAGATAGTCTAGTCTTAAAACCCAGCATTTATCAATTCTAATGCTATTAAGTGAGGTTTTCAGTGATGAAAGGAACCAGCAGAATCTGGTTTGGGGACCCAACTTCACAAGCAATGAACTTTGCTGTGTTTTTTCTGTAATTTTCACAACTGGAGGGAACGAGCTGAGTTTCACAACATTTTAGCTTCTGGTTGGACTTCCATCACAAGCAAAGGTGATATTTGCAGGTTGAAGTACAGCCCTTATTTACTTTAGTAGCACATCTCCCAGCAATTAAAGAAGGAAAGAGTTTTGTCCTCACTGTCTTTCACTGGCAGGGCTTTTGTTCCCATGGTCAAGTCAATAACCTTCCTGTTCACCTCAGGCCCCACAGCATGTGGCCAGGCAGCATCCTTGCTGCTCTCTCTCATAAGCAGCCTCTTGTTTTGGCCTGATTTCTGCCCTAAACAATATTTTTTCCTATAACTTAATTTTTACTTGCTGCCTAAAATTCCAGATTAAATGCCATCTCCTAGCAACTGGTATATTTTTGTACCTAGTCTGCTAACTTTCAGTGTTTGAATATTGGTCTCCATTCATTTTGCTGTCTCAGATAGAAAACACTGGTTTCCAGATACCTACTGGTATGTACATTTGTTTGTTAATTTCTAAACAGTTGAGTCAGTTAAACAGCTAAATTTATATCCACCTGTTTGTTGACTCCATAGATGTACTCCAGAGGAAAAAAAAATACACAGTGTAGTCCTCCTGCTTGGTGCATCTTTAGAAGAGAGACATGGGTCAGGAGCTGCCTTGAAAGGGGCATCTCACCTGAGATGTTTTGATATGAGGCTCTTTCTCCCACTGTGCAAACCCTTGGCATTTCTTGACGTGTTAAAGAAACATTGAGAAATGAGCTTCCCACCCTCTGCAGACAAACAACACGTGTCGTCCCAACAAGCCATGGCAAAAGCCCATCTGGGCTCTCAAGAGCAGGACAGGGCTGAGTTATGCCCACATTGAACTTTTCATGGACCTCACATTAAAAATGAGCCATTTCTTTCTTGGATGTTTCGCTCAGATTCTGTGACATGACTTTGAAATATGTGTGAAGAGGCATTTGCTTCTTTTGTCTTTGTAGATGGCATGGCAAGGTCTCAGCATATTGCAGAGAAGGGCTCCTGCATCAAACCAGGTGTCTCATTGGAAATTCTTAAAATTTTTTGAGACTTGTCTATGAATTTTCCTTCAAGAAGCATTAGCAAGTAGGGCTCATCTGTGGTTTATTAACTTTAGTAAACCATAGTCTCTATCTGAGCTTCCCCAGGTGTTCTACAGAGGGAAGCAGCAGCTTTTAGGATGTGCGTCAGTGCTGCAGCTGTCTGCCGCAGACTGGGATGGGGAATCCCCAAGCAGAGCCTGGAAACAGATTTTGCAGATGTTTGTGCTGGTCAGGTGCATCCTCTAACACAACAGGGTGAAATTCATCCTTAGATTCAGTTTCTTGTTTTGTCACTTTTCTATCCATGCAAACTTGACTTTAGCTATTTTTCTGTTTGCAATGGCTATAAATGGAATTTATGTGTAATAAAAGATGCTGTCCATGAGAATAGAAAAACAACTGATAATTCATGACTTTTATTTCTGTAACTTCTCACTTCCAGAATATCTATTTGACGAACTGTGAGTCATATACATTGGTTGGGACAGATATGCTTGGCTCTGATTTGTACAGTGAGATGTAAATTATCAGTTAATTAAATGAAAATTTTCTCTCTGAACTGCTGCTTCCCCTGTCTCCCTTTTCTCCTACCCCCTCACTTCTGCTTTAACTCACCAGTGTTTAAAGCCATGATGCCATTGCCTGACAACCTGAAAACATGCCACACACCTTCTCCAACAGTAGTGTTTCCTTCAGGGCTGCTGGCAGGTATAAAGATTGAAGCTGCCCATGACTTCCTGCAAAAATAACGTGGCATCAGGACTAGTTACAAAGAGGAACTTTGTAACTTTGGGGCATTTAGCTTCACATCTCTGCTAAAAAAAGTACTTCCTGCCCCCAGGCTTCAACTGTGCTGGCTCAGAGAGATGGACATTTAGGACATTCTTTAATAGTGCTTTGTTTTCCTGCAGAAGCCCTGCAAGGTTCTGGCCAAAGCGTTTGCCAGACGATCCTCAAAGGGCAGATTTGCATCCTGCTAACTCTAAAATTCATAAAATATCTGTGTGAGGAAGAATATGTGCAAGTGATTCCCTGACAGCTGAGTGGAACCGTAGATAGCTGTGACCACCTGATGAGAACATGAATTTTGTCAGATATTGCTGAGCTGGTTGGGTCTTGCCTGCTACATGTGATGGCATCATTAACAGCTACTGACAGATGTTTTCCTCTCAGCTTGGCCAGAGGTGCCTGCGTGTCAGTAGGCAGCGCTGAGCAGAGACAGAGTCAACTTGTGGCAATTTTATGCAGTTAGGCTCTGGAAGGATTAAACTCTGCTGTAACATAAAGTAAGGTAACTTTGTGCAGTTGTTTAGAGCAGTATTAAGTTTAAAACCTCTGTTTTTTTACTGAGGCTTTGTAAAAGAGGTTTGTCAGTTTTCATGGAGCAGAAGCAGTGAAGCCAGTAGATTCTCCTGTGCATCCTTTCTCCTCAATTACTTGTTACCCCAGCAGAGCACCACTTGCACACAGAGGAGTGTGCAAAGGAGCTCTTCTCTACAAAGCAAAGTCTGGGATGAGCTCAAGCATGATCTGACTTTTCCAGCCTGCTCCCCTGCTGTGGCACCTCCTGTTCCTTGCCCCAGCTCTCCCCTGACCAGTCCCATGATGCCAGTCTCCTGCTCTGAAGTTTAGCAAGCTGGGTTCTTTCAGAAGGACAAAGAGCATTGAAATACAGGCTTTGTCTAGATGCAATTGTACCACACTGTTGTATGCCTTGGAATGATATACAGACATTTAATAATTCACATGAACGATTTCTCCCTGCACAAGAATCCAGTGACAAGGATCTGTCACTCATACACTGTGTTGGGTTTGAGTGTCAGGGTTTTAGTAGCAGGGACACTACAGGAGTGGCTTCTGTGAGAAGCTGCCAGAAGCTTCCCCCATGTCTGACAGAGCCAATGCCAGCCAGCTCCAGGATGGTCAAGGCCAAACCCTTGTAATACCTTGTAATACCTTGTCAGTAATACCTCTGTGATAATATATTTAAGAAGGGTGGAAAAAACCTCTTCAGAGTAACAGCAGTGAGGAGAGGAGTGAGAATATGTGAGCAAAACTGCCCTGCAGACTACAGGGTCAGTGAGGAAGGAGGGGGAGGAGGCCTTCAGGCACCAGAGCAAAGATTCATCTGCAGCCCATGGAGGGCCCCACACTGGACCAGGTGGGTGCCCAAAGGAGGCTGTGACCCCATGGGAAGCCCATGCTGGAGCAGACTCCTGGCAGGACTTGTGACCCTGTGAGGGATCCACACTGGAGCAGTTTGGTCCCAAAGTACTGCACCCCATGGAAGGGACCCACGCTGGAGCAGTTTGTGAAAAACTGAAGCCCATGGGAAGGACTCATGTTGGAGAAGTTTGTGGAGAACTGTCTCCCATGGGAACTATCCTACACTGGAGGAGAGGAGGAGTGTGATCTGTCCTCCTGAGGAGGAAGGAGTGGCAGAGATAATGAGTGATGAACTGACCACAAACCCCATTCCTTGTCCCCCTGATGGGTGCAAATGCTGTGAGAATCTTTTCATTTAGCATCACTGGTGTGACTTAAAGTCCTTCCACATGAATTGGTGCTACACCACATGAGGCTTGTTCAGGAAAAAGAAAGGGATATGAAAAAAATGTAGCAAAGGGGGCCATGACAGGCTGGACTGAGCTGATACCAGATGGGATATGGGTATGAAGAGGCTGAGGTAGGGACTAGGAGGAACAAGAGGCAGAGGTAAGGACTAGGAGGAACAAAAGGTGTGTTGGTGAAAAGGCACAAGGGAGAGCCAGCAAGAAGACACAGGAATGGCAAATGATCTTTGCAGCAGCAATTTGAATGGACATGTGCCAGGAAAGATTTCATTTGTCAGGGGCAGAAGGAAGGATGCTGCAGTGAGATGTGAGACAATCTGAAGTTTATCCGTGAGGATGGAAAGGAAGGCTGTGTCTTGCCTATGGTCTGAAGGAAGAATCTGGAAGGCTTCAGTGTGGCCTGGAAGCAATTCAGGGATACCCTGTGGCCTCTTTTATGTACAAGGTCAGATTGGATATTCACAGTAGTCCCTTCTGAGTTTAGCATCTATAAATCTGTGAAATAGAAGCTTTAACCCACAATAAAGGCCTGAGTCCTTGGAGCATCATATTGAAATCCCAGAGTATCCTGAGACATTGGCTTTAAGACGGGGATTTGGGGGTATAGAAAATCTATTTCAGGATTTTTAAAATTATTTTTTAAGGTTTATTTCATCTACCTGGTTTTACAGGCAGAGTATTTTAAAAAAAACCTCTAATAAAATATTTAAAGCTCTCTAAATATCCTTAAAAGAGTTTTCTCATAACATGTGTTGCATAAATAGGCAGGATGCTGCTGGGATGTGATATACAGATGTCATCACTTTGATAGTTTCATAGATTTCACAGCCAGAAGGCACCACCATGGTGGTTTCCTCTGCCCTCCTGCATAATGCAGACCATGGAGTTTTGCCCAGCAATTCCCACACCGATACATGAGCTACATCATGTACAAAGACATCCACACTTAATTTAAGTATCTTTTGGGGTGATGGAGAACCTAGTATATCCCATGTCAGCTCCTCCAGTGGTTAATTACAAGACCATTAAGGAGAAAAATGTGCCTCACTTTCAACTGGATTTTTTTTTTAGCTTCACTCTTCCTGGTTTATATGCCCTTGTCTGCTAAGTTAAACAGTCTCTGGTACTGTATTCCTGCTCCATGTGTAGATACTAATAGATCAATTCATCCCTTATATTCCTCTTGGATAATATAAATGGATTATGCTCCTTTGGGTCATTGTAAGATATGCTTTCCATCAGCCTTACAGGTCATCACCCAATCTTCCTCAGTGTTACAACGTGATTTTTTAGTGTTGACAGCTGAACTGGACTTGTTTTGTCTCATTAATGTCATGTATAGGGCTAATATGTTTCTCCCACCACTCAGTATTCCCATTTATACATCCTAGGGTCATACTAACCCCTTTAACAAGAGCATCACACATGGAACTCATTCAATTGCTTATCTGTTGTGACCTCTTATGTAAACAGCCAAGAACAGCTTCCAGAATATTCCCTCTATAAAAACTCCCATGGGATCACTCTTCATTTGCAACTCCTCTTTGGAGACTTGTCATTTAACTGCCTCATAATCCATTTAAAAAGTGCCATATTGATTTTTACAGTGCTACCATTCACAACAAACTGAATAGCAGAACGGAACCCCCAGCATTGCTCTGATCTTTCCAAGGACCTATTTCCATGGAGATGCATGCCCACAGCTTCTGGTTCCCTACAGCAGCTCTGTGCCTTGGCTGGCAGTGAGGGAGCATGCAGCCACCCCACCTCCTGTTTCTGGTGGAGGTCTGCTACTGCTTCAAATCTATAATTGGAAGCATAGGAAATTGGAGCAAAAGCACCAGCTATGAGCTCTGAAACATCTAGAGAGGGTAAAACAGACTTGCAGCTAATGTTTGCAGAGATGGCAGAACTGTTACTGATGTGTTTAGATGCCAATGCTTCTTGATGGTTTTCAGGGAATATTTTGAGACAATATCCTACTCTCAGGAGGTCCCAAACGGGCCTGTGGAGAAGTATCAGTCTAAAAATCCCATATAAATGCCCTGCTGCTAGTGCTTAAAACCACACTGGTTTTAGAGTGGTTTTAATTTAACAGAGAGGGGTGTGTGACTGGTGACCCACGAGAAATGCTGAAAGCTGAGGGTGGTCTTTAGTCCAATGTGTTTGGATAATGTTCCAGACAATCTTGGTTTTCCTGTTGGTTGCCAAGTCCCTCATGGGATTAGCAGAACACTAAAGGCATATTTTGAGATTAAGAGGCAGCTTGTTATGGGACTAATAACATGAAGAAAGAGGGGAAGCATGAAGAAAGCCTGATTCCCCCTGCATAATACTGTAGGACTCATGGAAGTAGAGGAGGGCAGAAGAGATACTGCCTCAGGGTAAAACAAGCAGCTGTTGTCCCCAGGTGGAATTAGACAGTGGGGGCCCTGAATCCTGCAATTTTTCATGTTCCTGACAGAAATTTTAGTTGCCAAGAATTGCCAAAATCAGGCTGAGTCTGGGACCTAAGGGACGTGGACAAAACCAGTCAGCATAACAGTGCCTTCCATGCTCTGGATTAAAACTTAAACAGAGGCAGAAATAACCCTGCAATGTTCCCAAAGTACTAAAATTTCTTGCTGTAATGACAACAGGCAGGGGCTTATCTGGCTTTCCTGCATGTGGGAGTATTTCTGTTGTGCAAATCCTTGCAGCTGCACTTTTCAAGTGGGGCAACTGTTGCAGCTAAGTAAAATTGTTAAAATGAGTTAATCAGCTTAGTACAATGGTTTCCACTATTTTCCATAAAACAATTTGCCTCCCACATAGTCTGCTCTGTCCCATTTCACAGCACAGAGGAGAGCCAAAGCATCCCTCAGGCTGAGCATCCAGCGCTCAGCACCAACCAGGCTCTCCCAATCTCGTCTGGGAAGTGCCAGAGCAGAGTGTTCAAGCTGAGACCTATGATGTGCCCTGAAGTGCTTCATTTCTCTGCAGTAAAACTCCCCAGTGGAGGAAAGGCAGTTTTCCTAATCCGCCTAGAGCTGCTGGTGGAGGTTGGAGGTGGCCATGCACATGCCCTCAGCCTGCCCTCTGTAATGGATGCTGAAGTTCTCAAGGCTTCAGCCAGCTGGCTATAAAATATTGCCTCTCTTCAGCTCATAATTGGGCTCAATATAACTTTTTTGTTTGTTATAACCCCTAATTCCAAGGCTTTTCTCTACCTATCCCTAATTTACTGATGGTGCCTAGTAAAGACCAGATGAAAGCCTCGATGTAATGAGCTGGGCTGACCCTGGTCCTGCGGGGTGCCACCCATTTTGTGTTTGCAGGTCTCACTGAGTGCTGCGTTTGTCCCCCCAGCTCAGGAACTGGGCTGTCACTCACCCAGTGACTTTGGAGGGGAAGGTGGGCCCAGTCCCTGCTGTCACCCCAGGCTCTGGCTCTGCATCTGAACTGGCCACGGCAGGGGATGTGTCCCAGTTTCTCAACTGACAGCCGGAGGTATTGACTTAAATGAGTCTGGAATTAGTCATAGCTGCGGTCACAGTAGCAGGTTTTTACCTGGAAGAGGTAGAAAATGAAGATGCAGTTCCTTTTGAAATGTAAAGTAATGATAATTAACAGAGGTAACTCTTTGCTTCCCATTCAAGTCTTACATGCAGGAAAACTGAACTGAGATCTTGGCAGACAACTTGGTCCTGTCATACCACAGGGTCAGGATTGCTGAAGGATGCTCTTCAAAGCTATTCTCCATCTCTTTTAAGCAGCTGCTTCAGCATCCCTGTTCCTAAAAAGGATTTTTTTTTTTATTGTTGTTCCTAGAAAGTGTCCAGTGTGGATCCTGCCTTCTATTTTAGCGTGTTGTTCCATCACTGACATGGAGATGAGGTTAATCCCTGTGTTTCCCTAAAAATAAACCTGTAGCAATTTGTTCTCTGCTTTGTCTCCTCCCAAGGCCAATGCCTCAATACCTTTTATTAAAAGGAAAACTCTTCTTTTTGACAGTGTGTTTCTCACATGCAATAATTCAGTGTATTTCCCATGTGATGCTAATAACAGTAGAAAGCAAGAAATCATGTCAGGTGCAGAAAAGCAAGAAGGCAATGACAAGGCAGTGACATGAATGAGACAAAGGAGTGCATAAAAGAGAAACAGACCTCAGACATGGGCAGAGCGGGATGATGTGACACCTCACCCGTGAAAGTGTCACTGCATGCACAGGTCGGCACCTGGGGGCAGGGAGAGGCAGGCACTGGGGAAGCAGGAGCTGTGGATGGCAACTTCTTGTCTCCCAGATCAGGTGTCTCTTTTGTACCACAGGGCCTGGCCTCTCCAAATCAATCCGACTTGTAACACAGTCTTCGTGAAGACTTGCATTTTCTCTGTTGACTTTCAAGGTTTAACAGTGACAGGTAAATGCAGTTCCAGTTCTACAGTAAGGAGATGGGACATGAAGAGACGATGTGAGGGAACATGTGTCCTTTCACAAGCAACAGGTCAACAGTGGGACTGGGAACATCCCATGTGTTCCTGGGGCTGCACTTCATTCACTGGACTTCACTATGGACATAATGATATGTGCTTACATCAGAAGGCTTTGCTCAAATGAGCACAGATCTGCTCAGCTAACACCATCTTAGTTCAAGAATACAGTTTTTGGACAGGGACATGGCATTGAGCCCAAGGGTCCAAGCAGCACAACTTGGGCCTGTAACCCCTGGATAGATGCTCAGGGTAAGGTAAGCTTTGATGGATCCATGGGATGTACATAGGTATAACATAAGGTCATGCAAGTTTCATCAAGGACTGATTGTCACTGGAAGGAAAATGACCAGGAAAAACAAACTGTACAACTGGTTGCTCCATTGACAGCTTCTCAGTGTAAACAAACTGTGTGTAAAGAAACTGCAACCCCATCCCCAAGATTTGTAACTCTAAACCCATATGCCTTGTTCACAGCTTCAAGTAACTATTTTCCCTGTCACCAGGGAGAAATATTTCATGATCATGACAGCTGCTGTTTCATTATAAAGCAGATCTGGTTTAGGTGGCATATTGTTTATAATGGAAATAATCCTAGTGTGCAGCACACAGAGTTGTAATAATATGGCACCACTGCAAGCCCTAGGGAGACCCTGATGGCAAAAAGGGTATATGACACAGCAACTTTTTCTTTACTTGTATTATTGTTCTAATTTCCCTCAGCCCAAGAAGTAATGTGCACAGATCTGTTCAAAAACAGAGCTTTCCCTGCTAACATATTCTTTTCGCTAACAAGGTTTATGGAGTAAAAAGCTTTTTAAAGATATAAGCAGAATTTAGAAAATTGCAGTCCCATCATGAGATGTTAAAATAAAAACCCATGATTTATATTTTTTTAGATGAGAAATTATCTTGACTTTGTCAGTTATAGCTTACACTGTTTAATTTTGTTCTACTGTTTTGTATTAACCGAGTGTTTTGTGTTTGACCAAAACACGTCATCAGTCTCTACCTTACAAATGTGAGACTATTCAGAATTATGGCTGAAAAGAAAAAAACACATATATGAAAGAGCATGATATCATGCTGGAATTTCAGCTTTCCAGCATTTTTGTGAAAACTACCTAATCCATTGACTTTTAAATTGCTCTCATGCCATAAATACTGAGAATAAATGGGGCGGATGGGATGGAAGTGAAATGCCTCACAGCATAAACACTCTAGTACCTGTTTCTTTTGTGGTTTGGTCCCTTTAGAGGATGCTTCACTGCTGACAAGGGCATCCCCCAAGTCTTGAAAAACAGGGGCAGTGACAGGAGAATTCTTCTCACCGTGTGCAGTGCCTGCTCGATGTTGCACTGCACTCAAGCAAAATCAGAAGAGTTGGTCTGGATTCACACCCAAAGCCTGCCCAGCAGAGCAGAGCCCTTTGCACAGGTAACAGCTGTGATGTGCTGCATTTAGGCAACCCCTGCACCCTAGAGCAAATCACTGCACAGACCAGGGACTGCAGCTGGGGAAGGGGAAGCTCTGCCCACCTTCAGGTGCTGGAAACTACCTGAATAAGAATGCTCAGACTGACAGGTCAGAATTGTTGCTAGAAAAAACTCCATTTTTGCCCCTCTCCCTTTCATGACCTGGATCAAGCTTGACCTTATTTAAATCAAACAGAATACTTTTACTATATAATAAAAATTCCATGTTTTAATACATTGCCATGCACAAATGAAGTCAAACAATGCAGAGTACAAAATTGTCAAATATACAAAATGATAAAGCAGATACCCAAAGCTTCCAGAGATCATGCCTAAAGATACCAAAAACTTGATATTGGTTTTAATTTTATTGTTTAAAAGAACTCCTCCCTCCTGCCCGGGCTTTAGTTTTTGTTGATTTTTGAAAACAGAAAGAAGTAAAGACTTAATATAAAAACTGTAAGGTGGAATTAAGCGATGGCCACTTTGTATACTAAAAATTAGTTTGCATGATAATTTCTATTTTGGGAAAAAAATAGCTGAACACCTTGGTTGCCTGGGGAAATGCAGTGTACATCAAACAAAAAGGCACACTTTTGTCTCATGCCACCTCATTTCGCTCCATCATTACAAAGTTCAGCCACAGATGTACTGGAAATAATAGTGTATCACTTTATAAGCATTAGAGTGCTGGCATCTTCCTAGATTATCAACCAAGTTAACATTAAAAGGAGATCACTGGCTTAGAGTATTTCCTTAGTGAATCTAAACCAGAACTGAGTCCAAAGGCAGCAGGACCAGACACGACTTGCTGGCTTCAGGTGACTGTTTTGACCACGGCCAAGCGCTTGCAGTCAGCCTTTCGGCATCCAGCTGTCCTGCATCAGGTGACCAGATCTCCCAGGACTTTGATCCCAGCCTCCCTGCAGCTCACGTGCATCATCAGAGGCTGATGCAGATGCACTAGCACAGCCTGGTATCTGATTCTGTCCATGGGCTCCTTTTTGGGAAGCAACCTTTGGAGACAACTCAGGTGCAACTGCAATCTCAGCTGTCAGCTGTCTGCTTTCCTCAGGGTCATGTTCAAACAACCTTAAATCCCCAAAACAGGCGACCCCAAATTTAGAGCCCCCTTTGCTGGTATATGGTGTGCAGAGCCAGGCAGGCATTCCTCCCATTTTACTCAGTGTCTTGGGTTGCAGTGCAAGATGTAACCAAAAGTATTCTATTGCCATCTGTTGAAACCGGTTGGGGAGATGTTTTTCTTTATCTCTTCTATGACCAATTCCTTGTGACTCCAGGGGGGAGGGGAAAGGTGCCCTCTGTTAATGGGCCAGCTGTTAAATCCAGGTGGGACAGTGTTTCTTTATCTCTTCCACAACCCATCCTCCCTCCAGGGGAATATCTTCTGTTAATGGCCCATTAAGGCTCAATACATGACTGATAAAAATTACATCATCCCATTGTGAGATGCTCCACTCAGTGGGAGGAGCCAAGCATTCCTACCTGGATAAAAGCTGAGATTCAGAACAGCACAACAGCCCGTTTTCCACTGGATTCCTGGAGGAAGACTGGGCCCATCTCACCACCACTGGACCTTCAGAGGGAAACTACACCCTTCTACAGGATCCTCTCTGCTCCAACAGAACTACATCTGTCACTCCAGGAGGACTTAACTGGACTGCTACCAACAGGGTGTCAGGTTGTATCCTGATTCTGATTCTGTCAGTGTTTTCTTTTTCTGTTTATTTGCTTTTCTGGTACTACTACATTTTTATTTCTAATATTCCTAGAAAAGTACTGTTATTCCTATTCCTGTATCTTTGCCTGGAAGCCCCCTAATTTCAAAATTATAATAATTCTGAGGGAAGGGGTTTACATTCTCCATTCCAAGGGAGGCTCCAGCTTTCCCTGACAGACACCTGTCTTTACAAACCAAGACAGATTTGTTTCAGGGGCCACCAGGCCGGGACCAGGACCAGCTTGAGGGAACGAGGCCACTCGGAGCTGGGTAGCCGAGCACAGATGTCGTTGTCCAAGCAGGAGCTGGACGGGCTGAAGCCCTGGACAGAGAAGATGGTGAAGTGGGTGCTGGGCTTCTTGGAGCCCACTGTGGTCACTGCAGTGCTCAACTGTGTTGGGAAGGGCATGGACAAGAAGAAAGTGGCTGACTACCTCAAACCCTTTCTGGATGATTCTACCCTGCAATTTGTAGGCAAGGTCTTTGAGGCAGTGGAGGAAGGTCGAAGCTCCTGGCACTCCAAATCCAACAGCAACCAGAAGCGGGAGCTAAAGGATGTGTTTGGTGATGACTCTGAGGTGTCCCAGGAATTCTCTGGTGTCAAGAGGCGGCGCATCCCATGGTTCGAGGAGGTTGAAGATGAGCCTGAAGTCATTCCAGGCCCACCGTTGGAGAGCCCGGGGATGCTGACTAAGCTCCAGGTCAAACAGATGATGGAGGCAGCCACCCGACAGATTGAAGAGAGGAAAAAACAGCTGAGTTTCATCAGTCCTCTGATACCACAGCCCAAAATTTCTTCTTCGTCCCAGTCAGAACGGCTCCCCACCAGCAACACAATCCAGCCCTCGCAAGCAGCCACGTTCAGGAATGATGCCATCGAGAAGGCCAGGAAAGCTGCGGAACTGAAGGCCCAGATCCAGGCTCAGCTGGCCCTGAAACTGGGACTCATCAGCAACACCAACATGGTGGGGCTGGCCAACCTGCACACCATGGGCATGGCGCCACTGAAAGTGGAGCTGAAGTATCAGACCAAGGTGACACCTCTGATTCTGGATGAGCAGGGCCGGACAGAGGATGTGTGCGGGAAGGAGATCGAGCTGACCCACTGCATGCCCACCCTAAAGGCCAACATCCAAGCAGTGAAGAGAGAGCAATTCAAACAGCAGCTTAAGGAAAAGCCCTCGGAAGACATGCAGTCAAACATGTACTTTGACCCCCAGATCCCCATAACCCCAGCCCAGCGACAGAAACACACCTTTAAGTTCCATGAAAAAGGCAAATTTGAAAAAATTGCCCAGAGGTTACGAACAAAGGTTCAGCTGGAAAAGCTGCAGGCAGAGATCTCCCAGGCTGCCAGGAAAACTGGGATTCACACTTCCACCAAGTTGGCACTGATTACCCCTAAGAAGCAGCTGAAGGAGAGGGAGATCCCAGAGATTGAGTGGTGGGACTCCTACATGATCCCCAACGGCCTGGATTTAAAAGGTGGGACGACCTCAAAGGAAGATGAGTACTTTGGGATCACGAACTTGGTTGAACACCTAGCCCAGCTCAGCCCCCCAGTGGACAGTGACACGCCGGTGACCCTGGGTGTGTATTTAACAAAGAAAGAGCAGAAGAAATTACGGCGCCAGACACGGCGAGAGGCCCAGAAGGAGCTGCAGGAGAAGGTCAGGCTGGGCCTGATGCCACCGCCAGAGCCCAAAGTGAGGATTTCCAACCTGATGCGGGTGCTGGGCACGGAAGCTGTCCAGGACCCAACAAAAGTGGAAACTCATGTCCGAGAACAGATGGCCAAGAGACCGAAGGCTCACAAGGAAGCAAACGCGGCAAGGAAGCTCACGGCAGAGCAGCAGAAAGCCAAGAAGGTGAAAAAGCTGAAGGAAGATGTTTCACAGGGAGTTCACATAGCTGTGTACAGGGTCCAAAACTTGAGCAATCCAGTGAAAAAATTCAAAATCAAGGCAAATGCTGGGCAGCTGTACCTCACAGGTGTGGTGGTCCTCCACAAAGATGTCAACGTGGTGGTGGTAGAAGGAGGCCCAAAAGCACAGAAGAAATTCAAACATCTTATGCTGCATCGAATAAAGTGGGATGAGCAGACGTCAAACATGAAGGGAGAGGATGATGATGATGATGTCTGACAAGAAGTCTGTTAAGAAAACAAACAAATGCTCTCTGGTTTGGGAGGGCATGGCGAAGGATTGCAGTTTTGGTGACATGAAGTTCAAGCAGTGCCCCACAGAGAACGTGGTGCGGGAGCGCTTCAGGAAGCACAGCACTGAGCACTACTGGGACCTGGCGCTCAATGAGTCCATGCTCGAGTCCATGGACTGAGCCTGGCCACAGCCCCGCGGCCGCTCCTGCCGCACAGCCCCACCATCTGCCATGGATTGAACTGGACTGCACTGGAAAAGGGTGAGGCTCCTGAACATCTACAGTACATCGATGACATCCTTGTGGGGGGCAACATGGCAATGGAAGTGTTTGAGAAAGGAGAGAAGATCATCCAGATTCTCCTGGAAGCCGGCTTTGCCATCAAGAGCAAAATCAAGGGACCTGCCTGAGACATCCAGTTCCTGGGGGTAAAATGGCAAGATGGACGGCGTCAGATTCCCACTAAGGTCATCAATAAGATCACAGCAATGTCTCCACTGACCAGCAAGAAGGAAACACAAGCTTTTCTAGGTGCCATAGATTTTTGAAGAATGCACATTCCTGAGTACAGTCAGATTGTGAGTCCTCTTTACCTGGTTACCTGGAAGAAGAAGGATTTCCACTGGGGCCCTGAACACAACACGCCATTGCCCAGATCAAGCGGGAGATCGCTCATGCGGTA
>VYXD01015987.1:18590-138355 GCA_013397195.1 Hylia prasina
GGGACCCATTTCAAGAACAGCCTTATAAACACCTGGGCCAGAGAACATGGTATTGAATGGATGTGTCATATCCCTTATCATGCACCAGCTGCCGGGAAAGTTGAACAGTGCAACAGACTACCTAAGACTAGCCTGAAGGCACTTGGTGGGGAGACCTTCGAAAATTGGGAAATGAACTTAGCAAAGGCCACCTGGATGGTCAACACCTGAGGCTTCATCAATCGAGCTGGTCCTGCCCAGTCTGAACCCCTGCACACAGTGGATGGAGATAAAGTCCTTGTGGGGCACATGAAAGGTATTTTAGGAAAGACTGTTTAGATCAGCCCCACCTCAGTCAAAGGCAAACACATCCGTGGGATTGTTTTTGCTCAAGGACCTGGTTACCCTTGGTGGATAATGCAGAAAGATGGAGAAACCACAGGGAAACTTAATCTTAAGTGCGAATTGTGTGTAAGGTTTCATTGTATGTATATATAAAAAGTAGAGTTTATTGATTTGGCTATGATATAGATAGTAACACAATAAGGGGTGGATAATGTCTTGGGTTGCAATGCAAGCTGCAACCAAAAGTAGGTATTCTATTACTATCTGTTGAAACCGGTTGAAAAAGTGTTTTTTCTCTTCTATGACCCATTCCTTGTGACTCCAGGGGGGAGGGGAAAGGTGCCTTCTCTNTGACCAACAGGGTGTCAGGTTGTATTCTGACTCTGTCAGTGTTTTCTTTTTCTGTTTATTTGCTTTTTTGGTCCTACTACATTTTTATTTTTAATATTCCTAGAAAAGTACTGTTATTCCTATTCCTGTATCTTTGCCTGGAAGCCCCCTAATTTCAAAATTATAATAATTCTGAGGGAGGGGGTTTACATTCTCCATTCCAAGGGAGGCTCCAGCTTTCCCTGACAGACACCTGTCTTTAGAAACCAAGACACCCACACTGTGAAAAAGAAACAATAATTTCAAAGCAAGTCCAGGTAGCTGCAGTCCCTACAAAAAACTGAAAGCAAAGCCCAGCATATCCCAAAGTACTGCCCTGCCACTTTCAGATACTGCACTATCTGTGAGAAATTTAAAAAAACACATCTTAGCTTCGCCAAGCATCCCTGCAGCTTAGTGCAAAGCAAAGGAGTCTTCTCCTCAGAGGACACAGCCTCTTTGGGAAAATACTGGTCATTCCCACTGCCAGGGTATTGTCCAGTCCTGGCAGGAAATGCCTCCTGCCATGGCTGCAGGAGCCACTCAGCACAGACAGAATACTGTGGTCTGCCTGTGAATTAGCCCAGCATGGCTCCATTCCTCCCCTTGGTTGGTAGTGTTGGATTCAGGGGAGAAGGATGAGATGAGTCTCATGCTGAGATGTTTTGCACAGGCTGGAAGCTCCTGTCCCTCTATGCTTTTTCTACTGTCACCTAACCTCTTTTCCACCTTTCTCACAAGTGCAGAGAAGGAGCCTCTTACATACAAGGGAAGCAGACAAAGTGCTAAATGGACTCCAAACATTTCTTTATCTATCTGGTCTTGAGACCAAAGCCTGGCTCAGTAAGGAAAATTTCTGCCTAGATGTAAAGCCACCCTCTCAATATTAAAAAAACCCAAGAAACTGAGCAAGTCCCCTAAGCATCTGATGCGACAACTTGAGGGGTTTTTTCCCTTCCCTGTACAGCTTATTGCTTACCTGCAGTTTTGCTGCAATACCAATCTTCATGCTTTAAAAAAAAACCCCTGCATTTTGCTATTTAATTTGGTGACTTATGATATTAAATAGATAAATTCAAGGCAAGTGCTTAATACAAGGGATGAGATTAGAGGTGTAACAACTACAGAGAATTTTTTTTCTGAGAAACTATTTAGATATATTTTGGAATTAGTGCAGAAAGGAGCTTTTCATTTCCTTCTTAGACTGAGCCTGGGGTGAGCCTGAGCTGTGATAATGCTGTCAGTCCTACCCTCATGGCACAAGCAGATGTTACAGTCGTGCCAGTTTGGCTTTGCCCCTGCCCAGCTGGCCCCAGCCATGCCTGCCACAGAATGCTTTCCTCCAGAGCTGCAAGGTGCTTAATACCGATCTGCAGTAAGTATTGCTTTTATAGTTTTCCTTGTTTGTGTGAACTGTTTACTCTTTAGACCGTACATCCCAATTTGTGCTTTCTCCAGCACTTGATGAAGCACCTGGAAGATGACTCCAATTGTTCACACTTGCCTTGTGCACATCGACAGTGGTTTTGTGAAATCTGAATCAGACACTGAGTACTCCTTTGCTTATTTTCAAAGTACAACATTCAAACCAGCCAATGGTAACAGGACCCAATCTGGCAAAAAATCACTGCTGGGAGCAGCTGTCATTTCTCTGGGTAGTCCCACTGATGTAATTTCACTTCCAGGGCTTTATTAACCAGCTCCAATGGGGCTCGTCATGAGAGCAGAAGTTTGCTGTCTTTGAAGCAAGGAACCTGTGTACTGTGCTCAGCTTCACAGCGATACAATCGCCCTCTCCATCAGCACTGCAGCTTCTCTGTCAGTTGTTGCAGGCATGAAAATCTGTTTCTTGACAGCAAGATGCTCCTTAAGAGGCAAACCCACAGCTGTAATTATTTGCTTTGACTACACATCCACATGGCCTCATCATTTGCATGCAGCATTTTGTCCCAGACTGCTGGTGATGAAAGGCTACAGACCTTGTTCAAGTGGTTTGTTGTCATTTCTTGTCCAGTTGTCTTCCTTTCATTACGTGCAGCAGAACTTTAAAACTGTGAGCAGACCTACTGATGTTCATACCAAATGCACAACTTTCCACAGAAGCTGTTTAAATTAATACCATTTTGTGGGGGAAAAAAAAGGATATGGATTGCCCTGCCTTCATGTAATATTGGCAACTTCAGGGTATTTTTAATTCAGAAATTTACATCTGATGATCTAGTCTAATCTTTGCATAACACATGCCTAATAACTTCATCCAGTCATTGCTGCACCGAGCCTGGATTTCAGTTCGAGGTAGAGCTTATTGACTTAGAAAAATACTCTGCACACATTTAAAGACTTTATGTGAGGGACAACATACCAGGTAACTGAGTGAGTGGTCTCCACGGGTAATCATCCTCCCTGTTAAGTATTTGCACTTAATTTCTGGCCTGAATTCAGTTCCCAACCAGTAAAGCACATAATTCCCTTTTGTTATAAATAGAAGAGCTACCTGCCTTCAGACAGCACTTCCCAGCCCAGGTAGAAGATTGTGATTGCAGACAGAGATCAAGTCACTTCTTCAAATTGCCTGTGATAAATTAACAGCTTGAGCTTCATTAGTCTGACACTATAATAAGAACTGTTTTCCTGCCCTTGACTGGGAATTATTGAAAATAATCTTTCCTAGTTTTTTGACAGACTGACAAGTGACCAAACAAACTGGAATGGCATCACTATTGCCAGGTCCTACATCCCAGCTGGCAAGAGCATCTCTGGGCTGATGCTGAACAGAAAATTTATGACCTTCACAGACACTGTATTATTGCAGACATACTCCCTCCCCATGCTTCTAACTTGGACTTCCTGCCATCTCTCCTGGATTTTTAACTTTTCTATCTTCCACATTATTCTCCACTACTGACCTGCTCAGATCATTATTTATTGTTCCCCTGTTTTTGTCATCTCTGGCTGTTGCCAACAGTAATTTTCTTCTTCCCCAGGGGTATATTGAAAATAGAGCATACCTTGGGAGGAGCTCATCAGAAATAGCCTCACTGAAGATAATTCATATTTACAGCTATTTTTTGTGATCTAGCCTGTAATCCATTTTTAATCCATTTAATATGGGTGATACTGATTTTGTATTGTGCTATTTTGTTCTTTATCAGAATCAAATGCTCCACAGGAGGCAAAGTATACTACGCCAGCAGAGCTTCTCTTTTTCAACAATCCTTTGATATCATGAAAATAATAGCAAGTTTATTTGTCATGATACAGTTCTATAAAAATAATATGGAGGGGTTTATCCATTTTTACTTGCTCTAATGATTATGCCATTTCAACTCTTCCATGGTTTTGCCTGATAGGAACCTATTGAGTCTATCATTTTCTGGATCAAACCACTCATTCTTTTGAATTATTGTGGGTTTGGTGTCATTTCAAGCTTCCTTTATGCTTCCTGGTTCTGAGGAGTCCTATGCAAGTTTTTCCTTCACTTATGGATTCAGTTAATGGTTCTACAATTTTAAAATTATGTTAGGATAGTTACTGCTTAATATTACCCAATTACATTTTAACGTGTAATCTGAGTCCCTCCTTCCACTGCTTTCAAATACAAAACAAGACTATTTATTGGGTTTCCAATATAGTGTGAGCAATCTCTGGGCCTGTCTAACCTCATACTTAGCTTTGCTATGACAGTATTTATTAGGATATACATAAAGCTTTTGGTGTAACCAGCCCTAACCTATTTGCTACTGACTTCCCATACATTTTTGGCTTCCTTCATTAAGCATCTACTTTTCTTACTTGCTGATTTATCCTCATGAGCCTGCCTAATCACCCATACGTTATGCTGGTGGGTTTTTTTGCACTCCAGATTACTTTCCTGAATTTTACTATAGGAAGTTGCAGGTAATGCTGGTAATATTTTCCCCTCACCCATCAATTTTAATTATACCAAAAGACCATCTCTTTTTAAATTAAAATCTTATTGACAGCCTATATATACTGGGGCCAACTGCAGTCCTGCAGCAGAGCTATTCAAGGAGACTGATGGCAGAGATGGTAACTGTTAAAGGGGGCCAATGTGAAAGATGCAGGGTTTTACTTTGCTTTATTTTGAATAATGCAGATCTTTTGTCTTTGTGGCAGGTGGAGGGAGGTTCATTTTAGTGATCACAAAAACCCACCACCTTGATGCTGGCTCCTTGGCTGACACTAATCAACACATCTCTGGAGGCTGCAATGGAGTGGTGCCAATGGAGGTCTGCCAGGGTCTGGCACAGGATCTTCTGAAAATTCAGGGCAAACCCAGAATTTTGTAAATTTTAATGGCTTCACTTCCTCAATGACATTGCAGCTGCAGTTGAGTGACAACACTTACCCTAAGGGAGAGACTGGGAGGGGGGCACTCACTGGTACAGCATTGTCATGCATCTGGACGAGCAAAACCAAAGAGCTCTTGGAGCTTTTTCAAACTCCCCTCCCGGAAGGCTGCCATTTTCTCCCTTAACAGAATAAATGGCAGGTGTTTAGGCACAGAAAGCCACCCAGATGAAAAAAAATGAGGAACCAAACAGTGCAAAGGATGATCTCAGCTGCAGCATGCTCTCTGGGGTAAGAAATTCCTTCAGGTTTCTATTGGAGGATTTCTCACAATGTGAAGCACTCAGAATGGTTGAGTTTCTGACAGGGATTCTTAGTGGGGTCTGATGCTGCAACCTGGACACAAAGAAACCAGGTGAGCGTGGCAGCAGGGGAAGGCTCCGGGCTGGGAGGAAGGCTGCAGGTCTGCACAGGGAACAGGGTCCTGGTCACAACCCTGCCTTGTCTCAGAGAGAAAAACTGGTGATCACTGTAACAGCAGCATGGTCTTTTTGAATTTATCTATCTCCACAGGCTGATAATAGCTGCTTTATGAAAAGAGCATTAGTCTCCCACTCTTTTGCAGTGAACTAATGGCTCTGAGCATATTTAAATTCACTTCCTTTGCCGGAATAACTTATTTGCTCCCTTTCATGTTGACTTGGTCTTTGGCACTCTCGACATAAATGATTTATTGACTAGAGATAAAGCATTTTTTCCCCTGAACTGTTCCTGCAACCCAGGCAAAAGCGGATATGTCTGCTATTAATAAGGTGTTCGGCATAAAAAATGCAATAGACTTGATTGTCTGCACTCAACAGCCTTTCCGAGAACACAGTACCTGCCCCCATTCATAAGAACAAAAATCTCCCACATGTTTATTTATATTAAAAAGTTTTCAGAAGAATACGCTGGGATCCAGACAGTTGTTCAGGAGATGTAGAACAATTTCATAAATATCCCTGAGGAAGCATGGCCTACTTTGGGAGAATAACAGTGATTAAAAAAATCCAAACACAATGAATAGTTAGATACAAGCCAAAAAGTACAGTTATTTCCTTATGGCTCTGGCAGACAGCTACACACGTGAGAAGTGTCATGGGGCTCGGGGGAGCTATGCTTGCAGTTATCCACATGCACAGGCTGGCTGCAGGATGGAGACCTACACCAGCTCCAAGGGAGGTTTGTCCGATAGGCACCTACAGCAGACTTCTCTCCGAGTCTGGCTACTCAAGGGTCTGGACTTGATTTTCACATTTCTCAGGGCCTATAACACTGCTTTTCTAGGTCACCATAGCTAAAATCCTGGGAAGCTTTTAAAGCAAACTGTTTTAACAGGAGAAGTGCACACATCTAAATTCATGCCCATATACTGGAAGATGTTCAAAACTAATATTGATACAAAAAAAACTTCTGGCGGCTCTCTGCCCAACACAACTTCTCATACACCCTTATAAGATAACACTCTCTGATAAACTCTTCTTTTATCATTCAAATTATTGTGGATTTTTTCACGGGGTAGTACAATAAGAGAACTCCTACTGTAGAAGTATAGCATTCTCCTTTTAATTTAACATATCAATCAAAGTATTTTGTTTTTAATTGCTTTACCAACATGAAATTGATGTCAGTTGTCAGAGTGCATTTTTAAAACCTGTAGCAGAAAGAGCTGTAAAATTTGCTGAAGCTTACAGTGGACCTGTGCCATGCACATGGCCAGCTCTATTGGTATCAGATTCCAACCTGCAACCCTATGAAAAGCTCTAAAAAGTGCAAATGTTGCAATTGGCAAAGATCCTTATGTTTTAAGGAGAATTTTTACACCAATTAATTTGAAATTAGGGACCAGGATTTTCAGAAAGAGAATGTAGAAGCTTACTGCTCTGTAATTCTTGGGAGTGCCATTTGAGAATCCATGAAAAGACCCAAACCATTAAACATCACTAGCAACTTCTGAAAATCTTTGTCACCAGTAAAAATAATTTGCTTTTGGACTGAATACTATAGAAGTATCCAGTAAGCCGAATCTGAGATGGGTGGAGAGCTGAAACCTAAGCCCATAACCATCTTAAAAAAATTAAACCCTGAAGATAATTATCTGTTTCTTGTACAGGCACCCTCAGTGGTTGACCTTCCATCCTCTGGCAATGAACTGCACAATAATTTTTAAGAATTACAATACAGGAGCTTCCTCCAGAAAGGTGCCTGTGACTTACTCTAGCTGCACATTCTCTCCATCAATGCAACTTCACACAGCATTCTCACCCAGAGTTTGGAATAAATGCTAACAGCAACTCTACAGTATCTGTTTTTCAGGCTGGAGAGAGTGACAGTCTTTAAGTACACAAAAAAGCTACCTTTGATTTTAAAGAAAGAAGGAACAAAGAGGTAAGCCCCCTCAATGCGTTGATGACATCAGTTCATTATAAAGAGTGTGCCAAGAAGGTCCTGATGTAAGGGACAGACATTAATTCCACTGAGTCCCCATGGAAGAAACAGTACCACAGCCAGCTGTGATACAACCAGTGATGAGGTCAACCATTCAGAGACTGAACAAAAAACAACGTTCAGATTGAATGCAACAGTCTTGAGCCTGCTACAGTATATTGAAAGGCTTATTGGAACCATTTGCTTATTCCCAGTTCCTACCAAAATACTGATTTGAGTAGAAAGTGGAAAAAGTTAATGAAGAGATCTGCCCTCTCCAAAGGGAGTGTCTTGCTACTTAGAAGTATAGTCTTACACTTTACCTTTTTAGAGAGTTTGGTTTGGACTACAATTTCCCAGCCCTGCCCAAAACATAAGTGGTGGCCAGCATAAAGAACCTGAATTCTTCCAGTTTATTCTGGTTTTATTGCAGACCAAACCCGGGGTCACATACATGTGTGAGAAAGGCTCTCTCCCTTGCCTCTCTCTCGCTGAGTTAGAAAACACACTGGCACACCAGAAACAAGACCTTTTGATATTTGGTGGGTGAGAGGGAGAGCAGACACAGTATCCTACAGCTCATTCAAACTACCCTGTTCTTGGCTATCTCTGTGACAGCTGTTCTCTAACTCTTGATAAAAGAAGTAACATCTCTGCCACGTGCAAATCTAGCTACACAACCTACTGTGAATCAGTGAAGGGATGCTAGTACTGGGCTTCAGTTTGGATGCAGTCTCAGCACAAACACTGAAACACATCCTCAGTATTTTAAAAAAGGACCATTATATATATATATGGACTGTGCTAGTTCTGTGAGAAAAGCACATATGAAGTGCTGATATTGTTTAACAGAATACCATTAGACTGCAAAACTAACACATACAAGACATTTACATTCCTATCGGGGTGTAATGTTGTGAACATATCCACTGAGACTGGAGAACTGTTGTAAGTTTTTCCTAAAACATCATGCCATCTGCATACATAATAAAAGAATCCAGTAGTTGCCATGCTAAAACAGGACTTCTAGTGAAGGGCATAGACAGTCCCCTAAAGGGAACTCCAAAGTTATGCACAGTGATGATGACTGGAAGAATTTTTCCAGCTAAAGGTCTGTCAATGACCATTTTCAACAAATCAGATATTTTGGATGTTTTGCACCACATATTACCACCACAGCAAACCAGGTCTCCCCAGAATGTATCAGCTGAGTGGGCTGATTTTACTTCAAGTTTGTCTTCAATCCTCCATGGTCATCTTCTGGCAGCGCCATTTCTTGTGGTTTTTTTCATGAAGGAAAGTTCACTTTCATATCAAGTGGCAGGACAGCAGCTTTAGAGGCTGGAAATGTTCATGGAGAGCTCTCTGCTGGGGCTGTGAGAAACAAAACAGAAATCCAAAACCAGACTGTGAGTATAGAACAGAACAAAGAAATTTTCATGCACTTCAGCTGAAATTAAAAAAGTCAGGTTTGAGCTTAGTAAATGTACTCCTAGAATATATATTGTGACCCTAGTACTTTTTTAATCAACTTTACTTGCCAACCAAAAAACTCTTAATCAATTCCTTAGATAAATATAAAGTGCAGACCAGCAATCATTTGCATGATTTAACAAATCCTCCTTGAATTTTACTGCCTCATGTGAAAGCAGTGCTTATTTTTCCTGTATGAAACTCTGAGTCCCAGACAGCGGGGCTCTCCTGTTTGGTTGGATTTGCAGTAACTATTGAAGGCTTGATAGCCAAATGCTGGAAAGGCTCTGCCAAATGCCCAAGTAGTTTTTGATGTTCCTGCACCCTTTTTGCTGGCTAAGATGGTAAGAACTAGCCATTGGTGCATAGATGTGGAAACAGCTCATCCATATCCTTCCCCCCTTCAGGCCACATAAGATAATGAGGAGGTTGCAGAGTTTCTCTTTTCCCTGCTAAGCAGTACAGCACACTCAGTGTTGGTGGCTCCTATTCTGTGCCTGAAAGCCCTTGCAGAGGTGTACAGCCATCACACCATAAAGGAAGAGAATGTGGAGGTTACTTGTAACTTCTCCTCTCCTTCACCCAAACTTTTCTTTGAGAAGCACAGCAAAATGACAAGAGGCAATGGAAACAAGAAGCAACAAGAGATATTCCAGTTAGATGCAAGGAAAACAAATCTTCCAGTGAGGGTGGTTACTTTTTGGACCAAGTTGCCTGACCAAGCCGTGGGACCTCCACCTACACAGGCATCTGTAGCTCAACCAGATGAGTCTGATTTCTGTAGCACAACCTGACATGACCCTGCTTTGAGCACAGTTTACTGGAACCATCTCCTGAAGCCTCTTCCAACCTAAATATTTTTAAGCTTATATATTTTCTAATGGGGATGTGTGCTCCTTGTTCTGCCTTTCTGAAGGAGATGAGTACCTGTGCAGAACTGCTCATGCTGAAGCACATTCAGTTGTTAATTCAGTGTGTAGCACATAAATGCCTGCAAATCCCTCACAGCCTCAAGCTTCCGGGACTGAGGAACCAGGCAGAGACAAGTTCACCATATTATTTCATGGAATTATAGAATGATTTAGGCTGGAAAAGACCTCTTATGATCATTGAGTCCAAGTGTTAACCCAGCACTGCCAATGCCACCAGAAAATGTTTTGGGATGCAGCTTTGTTTATCACACAGCCCTCACCCATCACCTGTTTTATGGACTAGATCTCTGACCAGGGCAGTGCTGGGATGGGACTCATCAGAATGGGCTCCATACCCTTTCCTGCTGATATCCTGCTTCTTTCATGAATGCATGTATCTGTATGCATGGGAAGAGCTGGATTGTTGGGGTTTGGGGGCCAGATTCCTAACTGTGAAGCTAACAGGATACTGATGCTGCTAAGGCAGCATTCACATCAGCTGAAACTCAGGCTGGCAGTGGATTTCTGCTTCTCACTCCTTCAAAATCATTCCTGTTAGGCTCTTCTTTGTGGGGTGTGGACTGACTGGCTCTGCCAAGCTGTCACTTTGCCCATATTTGCCTCTTCCAACCCAAAACTCTTGCAGGAATGGACATGAAGATCTGATTGAGCAGAGAAAGGATGGGATAATAAATCAGTAGGTATTGCACAAGACTAAAAAAACCACCCACTCCCTGCCATGAGCACTTGACCCTTGCGTGTAAATATGCCCTAGAAGAACAGTAAAAATCAGTTTCCTTAATTATTTCCCTCCTTATGTGGGCTTATTTACCTGATTACAGTGCTTCTCCTGATTTCTGTTTGTATAGCAGCTTTGCTTTTATCTTCCAGGTTCTCTAGGGCAACGTTCCCAACACCACCTACTGTGTCATCTGCTACATGAGATGCCCACATCAGTAGTGGCCTGAGGAAGATGAACACTTCGGACCCAGCAACTGGTTTCACTCCATGGAAGAACATACAGGAAGGTTTTGAGCCTTCAGCTGGTCTAGAGAGATGACTTGCATCCCCCAAGACAGAAAAGAAAGCAGTGGTGACATAAGTAATTTTGAAGGCAAAGGGCAAATCTGTGGGGAGGTTTTAAAACTGGGGAGCAGCAAACAAGTACTTAATCTCAAAAGTGTTTGATTTCAGGTGAATTAGAGGATGTCTCCCATTTGTGTAGCATCAATAGAGACAGGCCAGTCTCACAAAGGCCTGTCTCTCAGCTCATCTGCTGCAAAGGGAAAATTTCAAAAGCTCGCCCAAGCAATGGAAAATACCTTGTCTAGCCTCAGAGTTGGAGGACTAAAATAAAATGGGTAAACTGGCTAATCATATCAGGTCAGGCCTCATGACTGCACTCATGCTGAAATTCCCCAATCATCCCCATTGTGTCAGCCATTACCTTGTACTTGTACTTAAGTTTGAAATGAGGCAGCTGGCCCTTCAGACAAAACCCCATGAATGAGGAGAAATGGATCCCAACCTGAGCTCCATCCACACCACAGAGGGAGCACAACCACTTAGAGCCATGCAGAGGTGTCTGGTTAAAATTGATGACACTGAGCAAGCAGACAGTAGTTGTTCTGTCAAGCTCTGCATTTAGAGCAAGCAAACTGAGGCTTTAGTGGTCATCTAGCCTGTTTCTTCTCACTTTGTCTTTTGAGGACAGGGTTTTAGAAGCACCTGTTCTTCCTCATTACCTGCATAATTTTTCATGCCCAGCTGGAGGCTCCTCTGGTTTTGTAACAGAACATATCCAGTGTTTACTGAAAGTAAAGATCTTTATAAAAGGTATCAAATGAGCAGTTGCCTTTGAAAAACCCTGCCTGAGACAGTAACCTCTTGAAACAGAGACAGCCCTTTGCAGAGGGTGTATATACTTACCAACACAACAGTGAACAGATCTAATCTCACATGACATTTTCAAGAAGCTGATGTAGAAAGACAACTATTATTTCAAAGCCAGAAATATATTTCAGTTTTTGAGTATCTGTGCTGTGTGATTTTTGACTGAAAAAGGGACATATTTTACATTCAAACATTTTACGTGTTAAATCAACTCAACCTAGACGTATTACCTATTTGCCACATTTGCATAATTGAGGGATTCTGATAAAGAAAACAAGCATCTATTATCTTTCCTAAGTTTACTCTCCTGGAACTAATTTTATACTATATTTCTGAAGTCAGCACATTTCAAACATAGGATTATAATGAAAAATGCCTATTTCCAAACATCCTTCTACCATCTATTCCTTGGAGTCTGTGAAAAACTGCATTCAGCTATATTTAGAAATATTTTTCCTGTGCTAGAAAGGCCATAGGTATCTCACTTCATGTGTCTCATGTCACTTGAGACATTATAATATGCTGTACATTATTGCAGACTTGTTGCACCTTGTTATTAACTAATTAGAGTTCATATAACTGTCAAATGAGTTGGGGTTTGTGACCTTAAAGATCATCTAGATCCAACTCCCCTTCCATGGGCAGGGAACTTTGCACTAGACCAGGTTACTCAGAACCCCATCCAGCCTGGGATGGGACATCCACAGATTCTTGTGCCAGTGCCTCGCCACGCTCGCAGTACGGAACATCTTCCTAAAACCAGTTTAAGGCACCTTGTCCTGTCACACCATTGTGGAAAATCCCTCTCTAGCCTCATTGTAGCCCCCTTTAAGGTAATGGAAGGCGCTATAAGGTCTCCCTGGAGCCTCTTCTTTTCCAGGCTGAACAGCCCCAGCTCAGCCTGTCTTCATGGGAAGGTGTTTCAGCCACATGATCAATTTAGTGATTCTGGACGCCTCTGGACTCATTCCAACAGGTCCATGTTCTTCTTGTACTGGGAACTCCACAGCTGGACACAGTACTTCAGATGTGTTCAGCTCCGCGGCCCCAAACAGATACTTGTTCCAAGAGTTTTGGATACTGATAAAAGAAAATGCCTGGCAGCCCATTCATAGATTTACTCTTTTCTTTATTGTGCATTGAATTATTATTAACACTGTGGTATGAGAGAATGAGGTGTCTCTGTAAGGCTCATGGAAGTTTGTGTAAAAAGAAAGTACCTTCTTGGGGAGCTGTTGATCCCAGTCAGTCACTATGGTGGAAGGAGAATTGGCAGGGATCTGGGAAGTGCTGCCATGAGGTATCCTTGGCAGGGAAAGGAACCATTTACCCCTGTACTTTACAAATGAAATTGTACCTGCAATTGGTTTCACTCTACCACAAAGCCATCCCATTCCTGCTCTGGGTGGAGAATAGGTTAAAAGAACAGCTCTTTTAACCTGTAGGTAAACGCAGCTATTGCTGCACATCCTCATTACGTAACAGGTCGCTGATAACCCAAGTCAAGGATGCCAGAGATCCAAGGTTACCACAAACAATTGCATGTGTGGAGCCAGCTGGAGCCAGCACGGTGTGGGTGGCAAAGCACCGCCCCCCCAGCCCGCTCCATCCACCCACTGACCCCTCCTCTCATCCGGGCAGCTCCGGCTTGCACAGGCTGCAAGTCAAACCCCAGGGCTGCACAGACAGTGCCACAGCCCAGCAGCCTGTGTTAAACAGTGACACATTAATTTAGGGACCGAATGCAACAGCCAGCAGCCGAGAGAATACAGACGTGGATGCTTTTTGATAAACCTGCCAAATTTGTTTCAATTCCCAACCAATCATGTCTTGGTCTGACTTGCCTGATTTCCCCCTCATTACTAAAAACTCGTAGCTGAAACAGTCTTGCAGGTAATTTAATATTGTTTGTCAAATGAAGTTGTCAATATGGTGGAAAAATTCCATGGGGGAAAGGAAGGAAGTCTCCTCTTACTTTGATTTTTTAATTTGGTTGCCAAGCAGGAAACCAAGATTTGGGTTTTGGAGTACCTTGACAGAAAAGGTGGGCTGTGAGCACGACACCTAGAGCATCTAACACAGTAATTCTAATCCCAAGTATTTGATATTCTTTAACAAGTCCATGCAAAATAACTATAAAAGCCAAAAATACATAGAATCAAATGTTGTCTTCCCTTCACACCTACTTTTTTAGGGGACAGTTAGGAGATATTTGTCATTAACTATAAAACCCGACCATGAAACAAGATATTTTTTGTTGAAATGATCAGGGACATTGATGTACCATCACTAGACTCCACGAGCAGAGTCTTTAAAACAAACAGCAGCTGACATATTAATTGCTATTTCTGCAAGGATAAATTCAAGGTTCCTTTTTCTTCTTCTGGACAACTTCCTCCCATAAGCAGGCACTTTTAATCCTCCTGGATAGAGTTTTAATATCACCATAAATACGCTCCTGAATAAATATTCCTGCATGAGATCTAGGGAAAAGAATGACATTACAAGCAATAAACTCCTTGGTGTTATCTATTGCTACACTGAGAGTCCCAGGCCCAGACAAGGGCTCTGAGGGGACACAGCTTGGCACAGGCTGCTCGGGCACGGTGCGGGCGCTGCGTGATCCGCCCCGGCCAGCACACGGGTGTGTGGGATCCTGGCTCACTCCCAGATGTGCTGCCCAGATCAATGCACATCTCATCTCAAGGTAGGCTTCAGGGTGCCTTCCAAAGGCAGTTTAGACAGGATGCTCAGAGTTTCAAGACAGATGATGAACATTAAATAAGGTCAGGCAAATCCCATCCTTTGTGTTCTGCCTCAAGAGATAACTCCCTTCTTGCCTGTGATGCTGGGCTCTCCAGCCTGCATCAGGCAATTCTGAGACGAAACATTCCTGGGAGAATGGATGTCGTGGCAGATGCTCTCAGCAGGTAACCTTCTGAAAAGACAATTAGTCAGAGGTTATTGCAGCTGCTCTGTGGAACACAGTTGGTTCACACAGAATGGGTTGAAAATGTAGTTGTCCAAAATGTGTTTTGCTAAGCTATTCAAAGCTATCAAATAGTCAGATTAGCTAAGAGTCTCTTTATGAGTCACACACAACCCCAGCTTCTTTACCAAAGCAAATCTCTCAGCAACTTTACTAGGTTAAACAAAATGAGGACACATATTGATCCTGTGTAGAGATGATTTTATGCAGTAATTTTGTTTCTTTGCCCTTTCCTTCAAAAATCAGAGTTCTTGGTGGACAAGTCTCTAAAGCACTTTGAGCTCACACTCTAGCCTTGTTTTGAAAAATATCTTAAAAGACTTTTACATCTTCTGAACTTGATTTTACAGTGCAATCTGAAAACCTCAGGACTAAAACCTGTCCCAAGAAATTATGTCCTTTCTATGCCTGTGCTTTACCAGCTTGTGAAAATTTCCCAAGCTTAGAAGTTTGGTTCAAAAAACCAGGAAAAATCCTGGGAGAGATTCTTTCTTCTTTCAAAGCGGTTCATTCATCTCAACTCAAGATGCTTCATACATCCCACCACCCACCTGCTGCTGCAAACATTCAAAGAAAACAGAAAAACACTTGCATTCAACAGATTATGATGATATCCTTGAACTAACAAGCAGTTAAAATATTTTGAAAAATTATATGCAACTGCTTCCTTAATGCTTATGGGTTCTTTCAAAGAAGTCTCTTGATCTACTGCACACATACCTATCACTGTGAACAGTGAACTGGCTGTTCTGAAGCATTCTGCTCAAGAAACTCAAATTGTAGCAAGCAAAGATTTAAAGGAATGTGATGCTGAGGAGTCGGATAGTCTCATCTGGTGCTGTCTGAAACTGAAACTGTATATGAGATTGCTGACTTTTTGCCTTATCATGCATCTCTCTCACTGCCTGGTTGTAATCAGTTCTTGGTCTCCCAAGTTCTTCTGGGGTGCTCTGCAGGATATGAAAAAGGTTGTCACAGATGAACGGCACTCCCCTGGGGCTCTGTACAGCCATTTGCACTGCATTGTGAGCCTTTGCATATCTATTGCTTTCACCCCGAGAGACTGGGTTTTAAAATGAAGCTCCAGAAAGTGCACAGACTGAGTGAACTCGAAGAAGACATAACCTTTAGTGGTATCTTCAGCATGCACGTGAGGTGCTTAAGCACATGGTCCCCAGTGGTTTGGTGACTGCTCTGATCATCACGTGGAACCTCTATTTGCATTTATTCTGCAGATTCTGCAGGACACTTTCAGGCCTACCCCATTCAGAAGCATGCAGTGGCATTCTGTGTATTATAAGTTCTGTGCATTATATCATCCTATTACTTGCTTAGGATTCTCAATGAAATATGCATGAAGAAACACAATCAGATGAAACTAAAGATTTCACTGGAAAAATTGAAATATAGCAAAAGGGTTTGGAAACTCTCTGGAGCTACAATTCCCTCACTGGTTATGCAGAGCTTATGCAGGATTAATAGGTGGAACAAACTATCCACCTTTAGGGAGATATTCACTATGATATTCCCTGAAATGAAAATTTCCATTCTGTGATTAACGAAGCGAAAAGGGAAATTATACCTACTAAAACCACCTAAAAGACTGCTCACATACACACATATTTACAATACAACAGAAAAAAAATGCATCATGAAACCTACAAAACCAGTCCCCACCCCTTAGTTAGCTGAACAAGCAAATTTGTTTAGCTTTTTGCAGGAATTAATCAATATATACCTGTTACCTGTATTATCACATCACACTATCACTGTTTTCTCCAGGACCCTTGCACTGCTCTGAGCACCAAACAGACAGAATGCAGACAAAGAGCATTTTGGTACCATTTGGTACTTTGTTTATTCTTGCAGTTCAGCATGTGCCCCACCACCTCATTTAATGCACAATATCTAACCTTCATCTGGAAAATAATTATTGCTATTCTTATGGACACAGTGTCTAAAGCTCATCAAAAAGCTTTAAACATGTCATCAAAAAAGGCTTTAATTTCAAAATACTTCAGTGAGAAGACATGGCCTTATTTTACAGTTCCTAGTTAAGCACAAAGAGAGTTACAAGGCTGCACTGGTGCTGTCTGCCCAGCTCCTGTCTCCAGCAACAAGTGCTTCGGGCTGTCAGAGCCATGTTGGGCTCCTGAGGAAAGGGGGTTTGAGGAAGCTTCTGGAATACATACTCCAGAATGTCAGTGATGCCTTCTCCTAATCTGTCCCAAAGTCTGATTGTATCTCAAAATTGTACTTTACTGATTGTCATCTGAAAGTGAAATTGCTGGACCATCAGTGTTAACAATCCATCATGGCCCTCCACAACCACTGGGCTGTATGGTAAAAAAACAGCCTCTGTTTTAGCCTCATCGATCTGATTGTGACCAAGTCTTCCCAGGCATCCTCAGAAAGGTCGACACAACAACTACAATGTTGCATACACCACTACTGTTTTAAAATAAAATCAAATAGAAGGCCCCTGGTCTCCTTTTCCCAGTGCAGGACCATGCTCAGGAAGAGCTTCAGTGAGGGCAGGTCCTATCCAAGGCAGGGCTCCTCTTCCACCCCATGACTGATGCTGTGTCAAGGCAGCAGAGTGGGCTTGCCCTCTGCACACTGGGCTTCATGTTGCTGTCTAAACAGCTGGAAAGTGAACTACAGTGATCAAAATGAGTTACCACATTTGAAGAGTCCTCTATACTAAGACTGTATCTGGATGTTTTCCCAGAGGAGACCCTGAATAGCAGTAATGCTGCCTTGGCAGAAGGGCTTCATAAACAAAGGACGGGCAGTTTGCATCAAAGTTCTTAAGTCATGCATGAAGTCTAAGTACTGAAATTATGTGGGCTGTATTGACCACAGAGCCAAGCAAAGAAGTCAGTCATGAAAACCTGACAAGTATGAAAAAAAGAAAGCCAGTGTTCAGAATGCATGAGCTAATCAGTCATTCAGGGGTTTGGGGAGTTCCTGCTCAGGGATTTTTGACTGGTTGTAAATTGTGCTTTACTCTGATTTGTCCATTTCCTATCATTTTAATTTGGAGGCTATCCAATGCACCTGCATATTCTTCTGTCTCTTTTTGAATCCTGCGCATGTTCCTGAAAAGATGATTGCACAGAAATGTATATAAATGGTGACAGACCACACCATATGCTGTGGAGGTGATGCTGTCTGTGGTTGCTGCCATCCCGAGCAAAATGATGTATAATCACTCCCTTTGCCCAAACTAAGTAGTATCAAACATGTCCTGTGGGACAGTTTACAGGACCTGCTGGAATTCTCCGCATTGCCCTGCCTGCCTCCAAGTCCAGTTTTTCTTCCCAAGGAAGCCCAGGCCCAGGAAGATGCACTCCCCATCCTCACCCTCATGTGCTGCCATCACTGGGCAGGCTGGGCATCCAGTGCCAGGGCTGGGACACGCTCTCAGGTGCTGTAGCAGAGGCATACCCAGCGTAAATCAAGGATGGGACCAGTGTACTTGGTGGTAGAAAATAATTCAATACCAGGTAGAAACTGACCTTTAAAAGTCAGATGGAAGGGCACTGATACACTTTGAAGAGAAGGGTTTGGGGCTAAATGTCATATCAGGAAAAAGACTTCTATTCAATCTTTCAGATTCTTTGCTTGCAGAACATAACAGTATGGACTGATAGATGCAGGAAAGTGAAATATGCAGCAGAGCAGCATCTCAGTGGGTAAGGCGAAGGCCTTATCTGCCACACCACAGATCACTAGACTTCCCTTTGCTGTCTAGTTAAATAAATACGTAATTGTTCTGCACAAACTGGAACAGCATAAAAAGAGAAGACACACCATATCTCGCTCCCACCTGGAGGCTTGCCTTTAAGGTTAGAGATGTAAATAAATAAAGCTTGTGTGGATTTCTGAGATGATTCACTTTAACTTCTGCAGATAGCCTGATTAAAGCCAGCTGGGTATTTCCACGCATAATTGCAGACTCGAACCCCAGATAAATACAAAACACAGACAGGAGTGGGATGGGAGAATCCATCCCTGCCTGTGCTGAGCTATGAGAAGCAATTTGCTGTGCAGAGCACCAGCTCACTTGGCTCTGAAGTTTGTGCGGTGGCTGAGCAAACTCATTTCACCCATCCTAGACAAGCAACCTGTTATCTGGGCTTCTTCCCCAAGCAGAAAAGTGGAGAATGACCGGGCCCTTCGAAGAGTGACCCACCTACCTACCTGTCATATTGGATGAACGATTCCTTGGCAGCTCCTCTCTTCTCTGATTACCAAGAAAGCTGACTGATGAGCTCAGAGTAGTTATCCACCAATTAAATGGCAAACAAGAGGTGACAGGAATTGTGACTTCATGCTTAATTTGATTGTTACAATTTTCAATTAGCATGTGAAGTGTAGGTACCACAATGTTCAGGATTAGCATGTTTAATGCTTACATTTCTACTGATATCAAGAACATTACAGATTCCGGTGAGGGATAAGAGCCCTAAATTCCTTTGAGGCCTTGGATATTGGAATTTGACAAGGAAATTACACACCAAATAATCTTCTTAAAAATTCATACACATAACTGAGATAATGAGATGTTTCCTAAAAAAATTCCACAAAGTACTAAAGTTTTTTAGAGGAATTATTTAATCAGCACTATTGGTAACATTTTGTAGCCAGATAATTTATTGTGCCTGTGCTGCCAAATTGTTTCGATTTGCTACTGATTTCTTTTCATTTCCACTTGGAATTATAGAACAAATGAAAAGAAATTCACATAGGTAAATAAAATCTGAGTAAACAAAAATAGTGGTTTGTTTGTTATTAAACACCTTTCATATTTTAGCTGTGGTAGGAAATTAGGTTGTAGCTCGAAAAGTTCTACCATTTTATCTCAGGCCAAACAGTTTATCAAAATTCATGTGCAGACAAACTTTCATGCCTCAAAAACCTGGGAAAAATATGTAATGGGCTGTGGTAGTTCTCCCCCAGTGCCAGAACAGTAAGCATCCTAATTAAATTTTTGCTTCAAGGAAGGAAGAAAGGAAGGAAGGATTTCTGCCACTGGAGCATAAAACAGATTTTGGCTAGAAAGAAGATGGACAAGATATTCAAAAACCCCCAAGTAATTTGCACACCAAAGTCTCATTAAAGTCAACAAGACTTTGATTTCCAAGTTACTTGTGAAAATTTTCTCTGTTGATCCCTACAAGTCTTTCAATATTTATCTTAAACATGTGCTGACACATCATTCAAAAGCAGATCTGGGGTAGCAACAAGTTTTGGTAACCCCTCAAGACATTCCTAAAGCCTTACCCACAAGAGACACAAAACTTCTGGCATGTCCATATGTCTGGAATTTTCAGTTTGCATCATGCATTTGTCTATTTAGGGTAATTAAGGGCATGCCTCTGTGAGCACAGCACTGTGAGGGAATGGGTGTCTGGACGTGCAGCAGAACAGATGCTCTGCTGTACCGCCCGTGTGCCCCCGCGCCGTGGCAAACACAGGCAGTGCTGTGCACGGCCAGTGAAGAGCAGCAAGCAACACGTGCTCAGCATTCACACTCCATCTTCCAGTGGCCTCCCTGTCACCTGGCTCAGGCAGCCACACTGTCAGATTTCTTTCACAAGCCCAGCCACCATCACACACTGCCCAAGAATAAACACAGCCAGAACATCTTTCGCTAAGCCGTTTTTTAACTCATCCTCCATCACCTCCAACACACGCTTCAAGGATTTTGTATTTGATCTTATCCCCACTTAGGCTGGACCAGGCTTGGGGGAAACATGAAGAAATAGATGCTGGGACTGGTTGGCTAAGAGGTTAGCCAGGAGGATCCATGCCCTAGGTTCCTGAAAAGCCAGTATTTAAACACTGTACAGATAAACTGCCTAAATGGATATAAAAAAGGAAGCTGTGATGTTGCAGAGACTGCAAACCTGAATAGCAGCCTTATCAGAAAAGCAGTGTGAGATGTTCAGGAATAGCCAGTCAGTTTGCCCTACCAATGAAAGGGCTTTTTCTAGAAATGTCTCAGATTTGAGAATTCTGGAGTTCGGCCCTGAAGGGTATGAGAACTGGGGGAGCTGTAAATGTGTTACATATCAACTTCTTAATGACACTATCATTCAGCTTCTACTTTCCAATTTTTTTTTCTATTTTCTTCTGAGAATTCAAAGAGAAATGATCTCACCTCACTAGGGTGTAACTACAACATGCTGCTGCAGCTCAGGTCTCCCTGATTTTTCCAGTTTTCTCTGGTTAGAGAATCCCATGAGATTACTATATCTGTGGCCTTAATAGAGCATCCTGGAGACGTCTCTGTGATCATTGGGCACCGCCTGCCAACAAAACTTTTGTCTAACCTCAGGGCCCAGATTCCAAATCAGAAATACATTCTAATGTCTCAGGAAATTACATCTTCTGACATAGATGAAAGACATTTCTTCATTGCTTCTGACTATTGCTCATTGCTATTACACAGACCAAGCCACTCCAGTAAGCACTTCTAAATCCACTGCTACAAATCCACCCCAGATTTTCCTCTTGCAGATACTAATGGCTTTATGTAGAAAGAAAAAAAAAAGCTTTTAAAAAAGCCTTTTTGCTTCTGAGTCAGTCTCAAGAATTTCACCAGGAAATAACCTGTGAAATCACTGGCAAAGAGGTAAGACTTCTGAATCTGGTATTTAAAAAAGGTAATCCAATAGCTACCCTTCTCTCCTAGAAAACAAGTTTTTATGCATGTTCTAGCTTTTTATGCTAAAGCATATGGTTTATGCAATGCTGAGACTGGGAATATCCCTACCTATGCAAACTCCTCATGGCATTTTGGTGCCTCTGCTGTTAATAGTGTGCACATTCAATGTTCCTTGAGGGTGCCTGATGGGAGTCATTCTGTTCACTGCTAAACCAGCTTTCTTTCTGCACCTTCAAGCAATGGAAAGAGATTTGCCTTCTGCCTGTGGGCTGAAGACCATGGCTTCCAGCATGCACACAATACTGGGAGCACAGTTCCATGTGATGAATCAGTTCTCCAGTCTTTCCTCCCCTTCCTCCACTGCCCTGCTGCTGGCCCAACGCTGCTGCACAGTACAATGGACCTGTGAAATAAGCCCATCCAAAAAGCTAGACCAAGGCTTTAAACCAGTTTATGTCCCAGATCTGCCTCAGAGCTCCACCACGGCTACAGCAGTCCTGGCAGGGAGCGGGAGGAATGGCCACAGGCAGCAGCAGGAGCCTCTTCAGCCATCCGAGTATTCATAACGTGGAGTCTGGCTTGCTCTCCCAAACGCTGACTATGGTCTCTCAAAGAACACAGACGTTTAACTAGATTTAGAAAGGTAATAAAGAATGAAGCCAGCAGGCTGCAAATGGATAGACTGTGCTGTAGATAGCAGGCACAGCTAATTCTGGTTTTAAATAACAATAGGGACAGCAGACCCACTGGCAACAGCCAGAGCATTTCTTCAAATTATGCATTCTCTGACTTTTCTTTAGCTACTGGAGGGCCTAACTCTGCAAACTATTTTTAGTAGTGTTACTTTGTCAATGCCCAGCCATGAATTGGGGTCCCACTGTGCTATTCAAACACTTAAATAAAGGCTGGTTTCTGCCCAAAGACTCTGAAATACAACTTAGAAAAATCCTATAGGTTTAAATGGCAGAAAGAACTACATTAACAGTATGTTGGTTTACTGTCTTTTATTACTTATTTTACTAAATATTATTTACTTCGTTTGCAGCACTCAGAGTAGAATGATGAAAAAAATGTTTCCAAGCAAAAGCCTGGAACAAATCTGCAGTGCTGCTGGTAAAATAACAAGCCCTTTCAATGAAAGAAACTGTAAGCATTGAATAGCCCAAAATGGCTTCTGCAGAGCCACAGCAGTATTGTATGCAAATATGTAATTTAGTTGTTTTTATGTAACCTGGCTATTTTGTAACCACAGAAGTAGAGATTAAACAAATGGGGCATATGCCATTTCTAAAGAATCTACGTGGGAAAAATATGCACTTACAGTCCTGATATTTAAAATTAGCTACTCAGAAAACACATTGCCAGCTAACAGCAAATTATTCAGTTTCATTAATGATACTGATTTGGAATAGAATACACAGAAATGAAAGTCTATATACGTACATGACCTTAAAACAAATTTTAATGAACAGCGATTATCTTACTTCTATCAAGTGCTGTTCATCCAGGTGTGCTTTACAAACCAACTGCACAATCTCATACTCATTTGCCCATGAACAAAGGAGTTCACTGTGTCTATCACTAGACAGCCATCATCTCTGCTGTGACAGCATGAGGTGCTCAGAAGCATGCACAGCACTTTAAAGACACTTTTGCACAATAAATGCAAAATATAGACACAGGTTCTGTGTCTAGAATCTAGACAGGCTATGTGTCTACACTATCTCTAGATAAAATGTCATGAGAAACATATATATATACACACACATATATATATCACACAAAATCTACTGATCATGACTATCTATATAAAAAGCCACAAGTGATTAGGACTAAACACCTACATTGTACAAATCCAGCAGCTCATCCATACCACCACACCAAGATATCATTTGCAACGACCTTTAAAGAAGATGACCCCTATTCTCAAAGAGCAGATTGCCTGCAGGACAAGTGGCTAGGATAGTAGCTCAGGACTGAGTAGCTAATATCTTTACACAACTCCAGTTCACCTGATCCAACATGAAAAACTGTTTTGAGACCATGTTTTTTGCCCCCTATTCTGACACTCAGCTTCCAAAACATTTGCAGCAGGCTCTACGAGATTTTTTGAAAGCTTGATAACCTTTTCCACTAAAACTAAGGTGTTCTGACAGCCAAAAGTTTAATTGGATCTCTCCAAATGGTCTTTAAAATCTGTGGTAGGGATCTGGATCAATTCTGAAACCAAAGCCCAGGACAGAAGCACCCCTAAAGGTGAAAGCAGCTGATTTTTTGAAGTATCTGTTCCCCATTACACAACATTAGCTACTTATATAACACATGCAACCCAAAGTCTACCTACCACACTTGGTATTTTTGGGTTGCTGTACCAGCAAAGGTCTTGCAAATGAAAGTGTGGCCCAGATTCATTCAGCTATTTTTAGACACCTACTGCTGTTAACTATTTAAGTCTGCAGACTGTCTACACAGTGCAGAGTCAGGCCCTGCCTCTGGTCCCCAGCACCAAACCTGGTTGTTCTCAGGAGATCCTTATTGCCAGTTACAGTGGGAACACCAAGAAATCTGGGACATACCTGCAGGTAAATGGGACCTCAAAATTTCATTTAGCAATGCAGAACAGCAAGGTTTTTACTGAAAGCATAGTTCAGTTGGAGGCGACCTGTGATCATCTAATCCAATGGCCTGACCTGTCCAATCATAATCTCAGTTAACATGTGAGAAAATGAACTGTGACTGTGCCGCATCTACAGAGGTGAGGGGCGGGGCAAGTAACAAAACTATTCTAGTTATCCAAGGCTCAATGCATCGATCTGAAGACACACAGAACAGATTTTTTTGAGTAATACTGTGCCATTCTTACATACTGATGTGCAATAGCGCACTCTAAAAATGTTTTATAGGAGTTATTGTGAGAGACAGAAGTAGTTCGGGAACTTTGCCTTTTGAAGACCATGACAACTACTACAAAGGTGAAAAACAATCCCCCTGAAATGGAGATTTCTGATAATAGCTTGCCTGGTGCTCGCATCTCTGCATGGCAGCAGAACTACTGACTTTGTTGGGAATGACCAAGGCTCCCTGCTTAAATACCAAGTCATGATAAATCACTATTAACTCTAGGGCTGGCTATAAACTGTGGTAACATTTTATTTGAGATTTTAAGGACCAGACAAAGGATTTGGAAGACTGGAATAGAAGTTGTGCCCTGTTGACCAGTTTCCCTGTTAATTCCATAGAGGTTCCTTGATGGTTGGACCTTTCTTTTGTCTAAATAAAAATCTGTGAAGGTCCGATACCAGCTATCTGCCAGCAGTTAAGTGTCCTGCTGTGACTGCACAGCAAATTACCTCATTCTAGTCAGACTGGCACTGATGGAGCTCTCTTCACCCAGAAGCACATCCATCCTAAATAGAGAGTAGCTCTCAAACCTCTTAGGTTTTTTTGACTTTATAATCTCCCCATACCATAGCACTTGCTTAATGTAAGAAAGGGACAAAACAAACACACAGAACTGTGTTTGTGCATAGGGAGACTATGGATGAGGGTATAGCAAATTCTCCAGCAACTCTGGGAGATCTAAAACCATCCCCTGTAACCCCGCTGCATCAGAGAATAGCCAGAAGCTGGTTTCTAACATCATCTGACACCCTTTCCCTGTGTTACATATTTGGAACTGTCTGCAAACTTAATATTGAATGTGAAATCAAATTATGTAAACAGCCAGTCTCATTCCAGTAGAAACATTAAATTCCATTTCAAGGTAGGATATCTAGACTGGGGAAGATTCCATTTGTACTTCTAGAGGTTTATTCCCCAAAACAAAGGTCTTCTTAATGCTGATGATTTGCCCCAATTAAAGTCACTGATAGCCAAGATGGAAGGGCCAGAGAAGGACAAAAATACGATATCTGGGCCTATAGCAGGAAGACTGAACTTTGTATAGACAATCAAAATCTGCCTCTTATTGACACCTGTCTATCTAGCTGGATATCAGATTTTTATCTTGTCTCTCTGTGTTGGCACTGATTACTGTACACACCCACCCTGTCAGCTCCAAACAAAAATATTTTTCACTCTTCCAGCTTATCCTTGGTGTGTCACGATTGCATGCCAGACTTACCTCTGAAATTCTGTATTTAAGTTCTTCTGTTTTGTCTGAGTAACACACAGGAAATTTGCTCTTTGATTTCAAGGTAAGACTAAAATGGACTCACAGTAACCAGGGATGATTTATTTTAAAACATACCCTTGTCTTCATAACTAGCCCATGCAAGCTAAATGCTTTAAAAAACACTTTGGTTGTTACTAGTGCATCTGAATCCTACTGCCATTTTTTTAGGTTGTCTGCCATGTTTTTTAAGTAAGCCAGTCTCAAAACAAAACAAAATCCATCTCAAAACAAACAAACAAACAATCCATCCAATGCACCCACAGAACGGCAGTGAAAAAGGATTTAGTTTCTGATTTGCAGAGATGCTTAATTGTGGCAGCCTCCTTTAGTTTTAGGAGAGAGGAAGTGAAAAAAACAACCCCAAATATGAAGGAGACCAAGCGTAGTTGCATATAAATGTTAAAAAATAGACTGGTGACAACAGAGTTCCATCACTTATCTTTACCTAAAAACATTCAAGTACATAAATTAAGTAGATGTATGCTCTGTGTATACATTAATGTTGGTATTGCACACCTACAAAATAACTTCCCATTACACACTCCTTAAGCCACTATGAATTTGGTTGGCATCTGCATGCCAGTGGTACAAATGAAGCAGTCAGTGATATGAATTGTTGTTAAAATTCTATTTAGAACAATTATATATTTATGCTATCTGAAATTCTTTACATTCCATAGTCAGCTTTCAGCTCTAAAATCCAAGTCCCTAGGATACATACATAACTTACATTACACTGTAAGGCTACGGCTGTAAAAGAATATTAAGGAGGAACCCTTGCCAAAGTAGCACTAAATAATTCCTTTCTAGTTAAGGTTAAAATTATGGCTAAGAGAGTAGAAGCTTGCTAATTCACTTTAAGGATTGGGAGATCCACTGCAAATTACTGAATTTTCCAATGAAGTGAGAAACACATTAAAAAAGAAGTGTAATTTATCACAAAATGCACTTTGCTCATTTATTTTGACAACTGTTATTTAAATTATTTATGCCCTTCCATCATGTACTAGTAAATGTACTGTAGCCTGTTTTGTAAAAATAGTCATCAGTGAGATTAGAGTAACACAACAACCGCTATTACCCTTTGCTTGGAGGTGAACAGAAACCGGCATTTTGTGCCCTGCAGGCACAAACAGGGTTTGAGAAAAGGGCAGTTGTGGTGGTTCTTAGGTTTTGGGTTTTTTTTGTTTAACACAATGTAAAACCTACAGCAGCTACCACTGTTTCAAACATTTATACTGAAGCTTGAGTGTTCACAAAACTGGGGCCACTTATTTAATGTGGTACTAGGTTTCCCTCACTGGAAATTTTCATTGGTGCCCAAGAACAAGGTTCTAAACCTGAAAGCAGTCATAGGAGCTTTGTTTGAATGGGCTGATGAACAATAGCGAGCACCTAGCTTTGAATTAGTGCATTTCTTTAAAGGAAACGAAATTTTGCCTTCTCCCTGTTCCTATTTCCAGGCTAACTAAAGGAACAAAGCAGAAAGCCACACCTTCCTCTCCTGAGCAGCGCTTTGAATTCACAAACTTGGATCACAGGCACCAAATCGAAGTAAGTGCACATGAGGAAGGAGAAAAGTTAAAGCAGATTTGGCTCTAGTCATTCCTGGAATCAAGTTATGTCAAGACTGTGAAACACTGAGGGTGTTGGCTGGAGTTGCATCACAGCCAGCCTACGCTTATGAACACCATGTACTCAGGAAACGAGGGAGTTGGGCATCCCATGAGGATTAGCGCAGCCGGCTTGCCAGTGCATGTGCTTCTAGCCACTCTAGCATTCTTGCTATTCTGAAGAAGCAAGTGAAAAAAACCCCCATAAACCCAGCTCCTCACCTCCCCAGTAAAAGATTAACAATTGTGAAAGATGCTGGACTGACAGCCTGAATTAGGGATGCGTGGGGTTTGTGAGGGGTTTAAATTATTGGTAACTGCACAAGGTATATTACAGGAGATCTTTGGAAGGGAGCTGGAGAACTTCTTGAGGCTCCTTTCCTCCATTACACAAAGAAATCAGATCCACCAGAGGCTAACCTTAGTGTTGCATTCACCCCACCTAATTTACACCTTAACTAATGATGATTATTAATTACACTTAATTACATGAGATACCTGAATTAATGATGGCACTTCTCAATTAGAAGGGTGGCATTTGGTGCCTCATCAGATGCTACAAATCCAGGCACTGCAGTATTATCTTCTCACTTACACACACTCATAATTGAAGGTACTGAATAGCCTTTCTGTGCAAGATTAAAAAACGGCCTTGGAAATACTGTGAAATCAAAGTTATTCTCTCCTGGAGCTAATAATTAGCCAATGAGCTTTAACATGAGTTTGGGGCTTTAAAACCTACCCCCAGCCTATGGGCATGTAGCTCTGTGCCTCGCAGGAGAAGAGTGCTGACTTCTCTGCAGGACAGAAGGAGATTTTAGGCTTCAGGAAAGCAACAAGCTTTAAAAAGCAGTCATTAAACTGTAATTTAGGGGAAGAGGGGAAGGTGGAAAAAGAGATTTACAGATAATCTCATCAGTCATGTGCATTAGCTTCCAGTATGCTGACTCACCTTTAGCTGTTTAAACGTGTCTCCTTCTAATTTTTCTTTGGGTTTCTTTTTGGTTTTGGTTTTGTTTGCTTTAGGGATTTTTTTAAAGTTTTGATTTTGGGTTGGGTTTTTTTAGTGGTATAAACTCTTCTCTAGTTAATATAGTAACATGCAGTCAAAGACACTCAGGCCATCCTGAGTTCATTCATTCTTTCCATTTTTTATTGCCTCCCTGGATCTGTGGAAACTTAACCAGTTTCCTCTTCAATGCTACCTGTCTGAAGGGCACCCACAGGCAGATGAAGCAAGTTTTATGCCATGCACTCCATTCAGCCTGATCCCCTTGTGTAGAAAGACACTTTCAGAATAAGCAGGTTTCCAAGCAGGGTAGTTAAATTTAACAGCTGGAGGGTGGCAGCAGGATAGCCCTTGGTTCAAACCAGTCAGATGTCCACATCAAACCGAGAGCAGCCTCATGAATGAGCTGCTCAGGAGTGACTCACATTTCTCTGCCATTTACAACAAAAAACCCTAACAGTTAATGGTCCTCTGCTCTCTTCCCACGTGCAAATAAATGCAATTCAGTGATTATTTATTAGATAACTTACACTTCTCTTGCATAAGGTGAGACAGCTGTGGATGTATCAGGGCTGTTTGCTTCCACAGGTGGGAACCTTCCTTTAGGAGCAGGACTGAGTCCTCTTAAACCAAGGCTGAAGGAGGGTTGTTACTAGTGGGGACTATCAGATTAGTCTTGCACCATGGACAGATGTTTTCCTCCAGCTTTAGCTGAAAGCTCAGTTTTTCAGCCTGCATTGGTTTGTAGCCTGAAGCCAGGTGGCCACAATCAGTCTTGTCTTGGTTAGCTCTCACCAGCCCCCTACAACAAACCCCAGATCCCAGAGGCTGCAGCCACGTCCCAAATCCCTGCTTTGAGCAATAAAATGGCCACATCAATATTTCTGGAGCATGTGTGTGTGTGTGCATGCAGGGATAGTGCTCTTTTAAATCCCAGCTGGATCTCATTACGATCAGGCTAAGATTGCAGTACAGAATCTCTAAAACAGCCTAGAGAAAAACCAAAGATACTGTCAACTACTATTAGCTAACCTGGGATTGTAGCAGCAGTTTTTTGCACCTAACAGCAAATTATTAAAAACACTTCAAATATATATACAAATTGAGAAGCAAATCTTCTTAAGGTCTGCAAAACTCAATCTTAAAATTTTAGGTGCAGTTCTATAGTTAAATTACAAAGCACTAAACCTAACATTAACTTGTTCTGGACAATCTTAAAATAGTAAATTGCTGGATCTAAGCTTTTGGGTGTTCTCAGTTAACTGCTCCTGAAGAAATATAAAAATGGTTTATTACATCTATCATTATAGCAAAACTTTGCCCTGTACTTTTCTCTCCTGGCTGAAGGAGACAAGTTTGGATGAATTATGTGAAATTAAGCAAAAGGACAGGAATCTTAAAGTGTTTGAGTAATCAAAGGTCTTGAGTTAAACTCCACACAGCCACTCCACAGTGCAGGTTTGTCTCTTGCAAGACCAGTTGTCTTGCACACATATACACACATACATGTGTATATATATGTGTGTGTATGTATATGTACTGTGTATTTTACATATATATAAAATGCATGCTTATACGTACCCCCACAATTACATATGCAGAGATAGATAACCCAGCAGAAAAGGAACTTTCAGAGCACATTTAAAAATAGAAGCTCTTGCACACACACAAAATTACTTTTCAAACTATTCAGTTTTCCCCATATTTCTACCATCACTTTGTCTATCAACAGTTTTATCTTTGTATAAAATTTGAAACTCTGATCTTGATGATACACATGATAAAATACACTACCATAGATCACAGAATATTGACAATATTGTCAGTCTTGGCAGAAGATGAAAGTCAGATTCCTCTCCACAAAACCATAAGGCTGGGTGAAAAATCAATCTGAGATTGACCCGCTTTCTGATTTTTCAGTTGTTACCAGTCACATTTCCAAGCTGTTCTCTCCAGACCATGAAGGGCCAGAAACTTCTCTTTTATTGCTTAATGAAAGCTGAAAACTCACATAATTTCACATGACTTCAGAAGCAGTGGCTCAAAGAGAAATAACAAATACTGTCACAGTCACGATAAACCATACGATTGGTCACAGTTTTAAGATTCTGAGGGTTGAAGTGCTACCTTCAGCAGCAAGCCATGCAGACAGACCTTTAAGCAAGTCAGGAGATGTAAAAAAATCTGGAAAATATCTTTTTCGTAAGAGAAATGAGAGAATATTGCTATTCTATGAAGAACTTCAATACTGCATGGATATTTTATAAACTTTTCTGCAGGGAATGCTGCAATCACAATTTATTTTCAAATTCACCTGCTTTAACCCAGTACATGTAGAAATATTTTCAGGTAGGAGATTTCTTTTGGAGGAAGTAATGCATCTGATATCCCATGCTCTTCCATGGAATCAGATGTAGTTCCTGGTTCTTGATTGCATTTGCTACTGTATTGCAACATTTTATGATTAAGTCATTAAACTTTACAATATTTAAACTGCTGTTCTGATTAGAGAGTTTAAATTTTGTGGAGAGTAGGAGGGTTACTTTCAAAAGCACTTGGCTTAATTTTTCTTCCACTGTAATACATGGCTGATTCAGAGAAGTAACACAGGTATACCACGTATTTAGAACTAAAAAAAATTAAACCTCTTCTATTTGCCCTCTAGTGCTTTTTCTACTGTTTTCCAGCCTACTGATTTTCTTGAACCTTTTAAAATTTCCTCTCATAAAGTGACAATTTGGACAAAAGATTCACACTATGAAAACAGAAAGAGCCAGTCCCATGATTATGCAATGCAAAATTACAAAAAATGTCAATACGTCTGAAATATCAGCAGACAGGTTCTGTTTACAAAAATGACTTTTAGGGTCAAGACTGGTTGTGGAAAAGTACCATGTTTCTCTGACAGACTATTTTAATATTGAATACAGAATTTACAATATTAAAAAGGAAGTGAAACAATAACAAGCTTGACATGTAAAGACTCCTCTTCAAAACTGCTATGTAGAGAAGGAGTCATATGTTCATTTACAGTTAGACTTGGATTAAGCAACGGATCTGAAAGCAGAAAAATAAAACCACAACTAATGTCCAAAGATTAACTTCTCATCTCAGAGAAAAAGTAAAAGAATTTCACTGTATTTGTGTGAAAGTGTTTGTACACTATACATGCATACAGCGTATATGTATACACTATATACACAAATATACACTACATATGTATAACAGTGCTTGCTGTTACACAAAATGAATTATAAAGATGATGAAATTTTAGAAAATATGAAATATCTAATTATTAAAATGTTTTTGTTAAAACATGTTTTATGATGGTATAAAGGCCCTGTTTCCTGAAACGTACCAATGGCTTTACATTCTTTTACATAATGCGTTCAAACACCTGTTGTGCAGACTGCAATTTCAGGGACAACAAAAGACCAAAAACATTCAATAAAGAATTTCAGACCTATTTAATTCTCCGCAGACTGTGCCAGGTCTGTCCAAAAAGGACAAGAGATGTCTGAAATATACTGATCTCAACCTATGAGAATCATAGAATCATTAAATAGTTTGGGTTAGAAAGGAATTTAAAACATCATCTTGCTTCAACATCCTGCCATGGGCAAGGAATCTTCCACTAGACCAGGTTACTCATGGTCACATCCAGCCTGGCCTTGGACACTGCCTGGGCTGGAGAATCCACATCTTCTCTGGACAACCTATTCCAGTCTCACCACCCTCACAGTCAATAATTTCTTCCTAGTAGAATCTAAATTATTTCTTGTATTTCAGTGAACAGAAATAAAGTTAAACAAAATAAATGCAAAGCCACATAAAATTTCAAAACTTAAAAGAAAATACCCAATTGCTTTTGCCTGGGGATTACGTAACTCATTTAAGGAAAAACTTATAGCATAAGAAGAGCTCGTTCTAAATATGAGGTTGCACATTTGCACAAGAATTTACTTTTTGTAGTATCGAGGTATTTTCCCTTTCTTCATTATTCTTTGACAAAATGACACCAGGCAGCATTTCACAGGCACTGCAGGTGAGGTTATTTGCCATTTGCCAAACCCACTTGCACAAACCGCTCCCAGGGTTTCTTGTTTTCACCAGATGGTGTTAGGGTGGGATTGGTGGCGGGCACCAAACCTGCCTATTTCTGTCCTGATCCTTTCTGAAAGACTTGCTGACAGCAACATGTGAAAAGCAGAGCTGTGAAGTCGTGCCTCCTGTGCGTGAACTGGGTTTTTCACAGCATCAGTCAACTGTCTGGAAAAGATAGCCATCCCCCGTATGCTCCCTGTCTCCTTCCCCGAGCCCCTTCCAAACACTTAAAAACAAGTCCTGACACCAGCCAACTTTTTTTGAATATATATTATCATGCCAAGAAATCTTGATTCTTTGGGCTTTGTATTACATTCCAAAACAGTATACAGCAACACTGGTCCTGGGACAGTGAGCAGTGCATGCATTCTTTCATTTACAACAGACTTGATACATAAAGATTCATTATAGATTTTGTTTCAAGGAGACCGAATAGAAAACACAACAATGGCTTGTCAACACAACAATGGACTTGCTGTGCAATTTTTGGAGGATTGTAAACAGAAGGTGACGTAAGATAGAAACCTGATTTTAACTGAAATTTTTCAAAAAAGTAAGCTCTTCATGATGCATCATGCCATCATCCTAGGTTAACTTTTAACTAAAATGAAGGCTTACTGGGAGTGTGAGTGATTTTGAGCCATTTCATCATGAGATCTTCCTTAAGTAGCAGACACTCCTCCATCACACTTTCAGAAGGCAAACTACTGAGTGCATTTGGGCAAGTCTTAAGAAGGGACACCTTTCAGTCCTGTCAAACAGTTTTCTTGGAGAGCAGATATTCTCAGAAAAATATTTGGTCCAATTATGATCTAACATATTTAAATCTTTAATAGCATACAATGCCTATGTATCTTAATATTTTTGATAATAATGATCTTAAATATTGAGCAGATGCTTATTCATAACTCTTTTGACTCATTTTCTGTTTTTTAAGTCTTCTCTCTCCTCTACACTGCAATTCAGTTCATCTGTTTTCAAACTACAGTTAAGCTGAAAACACACACAGGAAAACTTGCCTGTACTTGCTCAATACTATTTTGCAGTTAAGGTTAAAAACAATGAGAGGTCTTCATTGTATGCACAACACCTTCACTTGGACTGAACATGTCAGACTGCCTTCAAGCACTGGCTGTGAATGCCAGGAAAGCTGTAACGTCGAGATTGCAGTTTTGGGGAAAGCTGCAGTACATTTGGCTTATCTGGATATGAACATATATCAGCCAAAAAGTGTTCTTCAAGTTTTTTGAACGAAAAGACTTGCAGAAAGAGGAGGTGAAAGTTAGGAACCCAACCACACTATTTTTGCATCTAAAAATGACCCAGCATTAACAAGGATGGATCACTCCCACATTCCACCTCATGGAATGGCACCCACAGATTTCCAGCATTTGGAGGCTTAGGCTTCTTAATCAGAAACTTCCATCTGACTGTGAGAGCCAAATGTTGGTTGTTCAGCAAATGAGTTCCTGGTCTGCCAGTCTAAAGAATGATAAAGTTTAACCATACTATGGGAAACAAGTGGATCCTTTCATTTTATCTAACATTCAATGTATTATGTCCACCTCTCCTTAGGAAACAAGTTCCAGTGAGTCTTACAACCTGTTGTTTAAATGTCAGTCCCATGAAGTTCAGCAAAGGAAAGCATGAAATCCTGCCTGCAGGAAGGAATAACCCCAGGCACCATGACACAGCTCAGGCAATGTCAGCAAAGCAGCTTGGCAAAAATGGTCCTGGAAGTCCTAGTGGACAGCAAGCTGACCATGAGCCAGCATCAGGCCCTTGCAGTGAAGGTGGCCAGCAGCCTCCCAGGCTGAATAGGGCAGCATTGCCAGTAGGGCAAGGGAGGTCATCCTTCCCTTTGCTCAGCACCAGTGACACACCAAGGTCAGGAATGCTGTGTCCAGTGCTGGGCTCCCCAGTACAGGAGAGACAGGGACTTTGTGAAGCAAGTCCAGCAAAAGACTACGAAGATGATGAAGGGACTAGAGCTTATGTCATACAAGGAGAGACCAAGAGCTGTGCCTGTTCAGCTCTGGTGAAGAGAAGGCTTGGGGGAACATGTGCCTGTGTGTAAACATCTGATGGAATTGAGAAAGAAGATTGAGCCAGGCTCCTTTAGGCAGCACCCAGTGACAGGTCAAAAGGAAATGGGCATGAATCTGACAGAGGGGAAATTCCATTCAAACATAAGAAGAGACCTCTTCACTGTGCTGGTAATCAAACACTGGAACAGACTGTCTGAAGTGGTTATGCAGTCTGTATGATTGGAAAGATTTAATATCTGAATGGGCATAGTCCTGAGTACTTTGCTCTAGTGGACCATGTCTTGTGCAGGGGGCTTGGAATAGACAATCTCAAGAGATCCCTTCCCACCTCAGCTATTCTCGTTTGCAATTGGTTTTTCCAACAATGCAAATTAGTTTAAGATTTGTAGCTGTACTTTGCTCAAAAGCTTTTAATTTTCTAAGTCAAACAGTGTGATACTTAAGGACTAAAGGAGAAATGCATTTAATGCAAACTCAACTCATAAGGTACCCTATTGTACACAGTTTCCTCAAGTCCTTATTCTTTGCGTATCATCCTTCATCATCTTGGGCGTGTAGTCATCCAATTCAACATCTTGACCTCAATCTACAGATCTGAAACTGCTTTGAAATGTCTTCAGATAAAATTCAGAAAGAGAACTTACAAAGCCTATGAGACCCATAGGAGGCTTAGGACGAGACCCGAGACAACGAAGGCCAAGAGTCAGCGTGCGAATGTGGAAGACTTGACTGGAACTACAACCCAGCCCCTGCAAAAGCTGTGCACACAAGTTTGTTTTTGTCCTTATCACACAGATATACCCACAAATGCTACAGTTAAGTGCTTTTTCTTGTGCATGTGATGTAGCCCCTCACTGTTCTGCAGCACTATTTCTGTGCATTACTCCATGACCACCGAGTTTTGAAACATCCTTCAATTGTGAATATCAGTGAAATCCCACCTTGACCAGTGCATTGAAACATCTTCTCGTCCACAGCAGAATTGTGCTTTGGCTTAAATTCTGAGTGAATGCTCAATAAATATTTTTTTTTTTTTATCTGTGCCTTATTAATATTCAAGAAAAAGCATCTTTCATGTACAAATCCTTTTTTCTAATTCACTTTCTTTAAAAAGGAAATAATCTCTTATGTTTAATGTAAACTCTCAAAAATGCAGATCTTTACAATAGCACTAAAAGCAAATTCATAATTAAGTCCTTTCCAAAATTAACTCACATTTAGAAATTTGCCTTTATGTTAAATGATACTAAAACAGTAAATGGATTAAATTCCTACTGATTCAGTATTCAACCATCAGCTGAAAAACTAACCTCATAAAACTAATGTTAGTCCTAGTATTTGGGGTTAAAATAAGAACTTTTACTCTACAAGTGTAATGAATGTGGCTAAACAGCTGCTACAGCCACTGCTGGAGGAAAAAAAGCAATTTAATAAGGAGTAAAATGATAATTATCCAACATCCTGATTCATTTTAAGATATGGCAACTTCAAGCAACAGAACACCCATACTTCCTTTAATTGATAACTGAAAACATTTCCTTGGGCTAACTAAATATCTAGTTGACTGAATTTTCATTAAAAAAAATTGTGATATGATCCCCTGGGGAGAATGTTCTTCAATTATAAACAGCCATGTTTCATTTTATATTCTCCTCTCATACCTGCTTGAGAAGCCCACATTAGGCTCATGCCATAAATCTCTTCAGAAGCAGTCAGTATTTATTATCATTCATACTTTTTCCAGATCAAGAATAAATAAGAAGCCATTCTCCACATCTGGACAGCATCACATGCTATGTATTACCAGCAGTACTAAAGCTCCAATCTACCCTTAACAATTTTCCCCTATAAAGGGCATCAGCCCCATTTCATACTTCACAGTGAACATATTTGTTCTGCACGTTCTAAAAAGCTGGTAGAGGAAAGGCTCTCAGGAGATGGCCTCCCATTATGCCATTGGCATAGGAAAGAAAAAGTAGGGCCAGAAGGAGATTTATAGCAAATTATGGTAATTGTTTTTGTTCCTGTCTCATTCTTCAAGGTTTTTTTTTTTCTGGGTGTAGAAGGAAGGTAGCAAAGGCAGAGGAATTAAGCTGAATGATCTCTCTCTGCCTCATTTTACCTGTGTGCTACTCTATCAGTTCTTCCTACTGCTGCCTCCCTTCTTAAATTCCTGTTTAGTTGTGCAGCTCTCTAAGTGACAGCATTTGGTGTCAGCTTTATCAGCGCAGATCCTGCTGATCTAATAATCCATATGCTGTCAACACTGAAATTTATCCTTCACTCTCTGACCACATCATGCATTTTCTGCCTGCCACCTGCTCCTCCTTACCTCCTACTGCCCAATGATTTCCTTCTGCACTCCAAATGTTGCTGTGGGGGCCATCATCTTTATATACCTCTGACATTTGCTTTATGTGCCCTTATGCTCAGCACCTCAGCCTATCTCTGACTTTCCCACATGGAGATGCCCTTCTGAACAGCGCAAAATATGCCTAAAAGAGACCTTTTAACTTAAACACACTCATTTTGTCCTGGTTTGCTTGTCCCCAGTTAGAAATTCACAGTCTGAATGGAGAGAGCACCTACAACTGCCCAACGTCAGGCTTTTTTTAGCATTAGCTATCACTCCTGTTGATCAATATAATTTAATAATAGCCAGGCAAAAGGTAACTGCCATTTCTCTGGCTGCTGCTTCTGAGTAGGTCCCTAGGTGGAACAACTCCATGCCCAGTGTACAACTCTTCTTTCCTCAGTTCTCATTCACCTGATTCCCTTCAAGCTGAAGACTTGCTTCAGCTGCCATCTACTCATTTGTCAGTCACTGAAGCTGAGAGCCCCTGGACTGGTGCTGCAGACACCTGTGTAGCAGCAAACCTTACTATAGAAGGAAAGGACACCTGACACCTAGGTGGCATTTGTGCACTGTGGGGAAAACTGGAAGCAGAGCAGAAAGGCAATATGGGCCAGTTGAGGGACAAGAAAGCAAAGCAGGAAGAAAATTTATCATGTTATCTGTCATAACAAAATAGCTGATTTGTTCTAGAAACCTTTGAACAATACTTTGGGAGCAAAGCCAAGCGATAAATTAGTACTATCCTTTGTGTTGATCTATGCTTGAGATGAACTGTATCACCATGGCTCAGTTTATAATATAGGGCAGAAACATGTTATAAAATGCACCTGGTCCACAATTATCCTGTGTTCAGTTTTGGGCCCCTTACTACGAGAAAGACATTGATGGGTTGGAGCTTGTCCAGAGGAGAACAACGGGGCTGGAGCACAAGTTTTATGCGGAGCAGCTGCGTGAGCTGGGGGGTGTTTAGCCTGGAGAGGAAGGCTCAGGGGTGACCTTATCTCTCTATAAAACCACCTGAATGGAGGCTGTAGCCAGGTAGGGGTCTCTCCTTCCAAGCAGCAGGTGATAGGGCAAGAAGAAACAGTCTCAAGTTGCACCAGGAGAGGTTTAGACTGGATGTCAGGAAAAGTTTCTTCACAGAAAGGGCTTTCAAACATTGGAACAAGCTTTTCAGGGCAGTGGTGAAGTGACATCCCTAGAGGTGTTTAAAGATGTGCAGATGTGGCACTTAAGGACATGGTTTAGTGGTGGACTGGGCAGTGCTGGGTTAAGGGTAGGACTTGACAGCCTTAAAATTTTTTTCCAGCCTAAACAATCCCATGATTCTATAATTATTCCCCTCTATGGCCAACCTGAGGGGCCCACTGGAGCATCCTGTGACGCTCTGCTGCTTGGGCTTTCCCCATATATTAACTGAAGTTTTTGGTTCTACTGAAAGAAGGAAATGAGAGCCTTCCACCACTGTGGAGCTGAGAAGTACCTAGACCCAAGTGCTGGAAAGCAGCACCAGATCCCACAGTATAGATGCAGTATGGATACCACCAATGTTATTAGTAGGCAGAGAAGTTCATATCAACGGATCACACAGCAGTAAAATAAGCAAAACAGTAATTAACAGACAACCCCTGTTTATTTCAAGCTGCTTATGGAGTTTTCAAACGTGCTTTTTGGCATGGGCTTGATTAAAAAAACTCAGCTGAAATAAACCGAGTAATATTTGCAAATCATATATTCAAATGATAAACCCATTTAAAATCTAACAGTAGTCTTTGTCCTTCCCATACACTTTGATATTCAGATGCTTTAATCTCTGCTATGAAGCCTCTTAGGACATGCCCTTACAGATTTACTTTCAATACCATGAACAGTTATTTACTAACCGTTTCCAGGCCACAATTCAATCCCCTTAGGAAAGGTTTCATTTAGCCAACAGAAGCTCTCCACAGAGCAGAACAGCCAAGAGGTCAGTGGCTACCTTTCTTTCTTCCACAATAGAGAGTAACAGACATTTCTGGTGTGTGGCTCATCTCATTCCATCTGGAGGTAGACATTTAAACTAGGTAAGATATAGGTCACATCATTAGGTCTACAGTTAGGAGAGAAGAGCCCAAGCTTATTCTTTATCAAATCCAAGCTCAAATGTTCTTCCCTGTGCCTTGGCCAAGCTGTCCCTAGGGTAAGAGCTTCAGAAACCATTTACTAGAAAAATACAAGGCATGCAGGAAGAATTTAGGCTGTCTCTGTCTGGACTTTTCAAATGTAACACATCACTAACCACATAACACAAAACTGTAATAAAATCCAATCTCTTCATCAGGTTTTTGTCAGAAATGTAGTGGCATTGTTGGGACCATTACAGTCACCTTTGCTTGTTATAGAAAAAAGAAGTGATTTTTACAAGGTCCTGGAATTACCAAATACCCTCCAGTCATCCATTTTGCGTCAACCAACTGCACCGACGTTGATTAAAGAAAAGAAAAGTGACAAGCTTAAGTCTCTGGAATACAAGAGCAGATCCTTTAAAACACTTATAATGTACTTCATTTGACAGAGGCACTGCTGCCACTCAGACCTGCTTGTTCAGCCACCCTGGCCCTCGGCAGCTCATACCCAGAACCCCATGGAGTATTCAGAACATCTGTTGCTGGCACACGGGAGCATGGGACAGCCTGCCCTCATCCTCCCTGCTCTAACAGGATCTATCACAGTCAGATCATGCTGAATATCCCTTCTCCAAAGGTTTTTCTGAGTGTGGGAAAGGAAGCTCTTAGTTCTGGACATTGCCATTAATTTATATGCAGAAGGTAACTATTTTTGTTATTAATCTTCTGCACCTGTGCCCAGCATGTTGGATGGGTGAATTTTAAATGAATTACATTTTGCATACTCACTCCTTTTGGGATTTTATTATGCAAATAATGCTCATCTTTTCACCTCTGAAACCATCCACATGCCACAATTTCAAAGTCAGACTAATTTATAAATACGCTGAGAAAGGCAGATCTTTTTTAAGAACTCAATACAATAAGAACTGATTTCTGTTACTTTGTAATCTGGAGGGTAGATGGGGGAGCCCATTGTTTTCACGTGGCTTTTCTCTTTCAGAAAATAGAAGTTTAATTGTAATTTTTATCTATGGTTATATTCTATTCTCTCCAGATTTTTGCAGGTCATCTTAAATCCTGCCTGTTCAACTGGCGGTGGGTATTTTATGATTTTCTGAGACACAGATTGCAATTCTGAAAGCAAAAACCACAATAATTTCCTGAGGTGGCTGGGGATGGATAAATTCCCAAGGTAAGGGGGGCCAGGCGGAGGAGCAGGAGAGGAGGACAGTGTAGAGGACAGCAAGAGGGAGAGCTGGCAGCTTTCTGAACATTTGGATTGCTCTCCAGAGGTTGCCTTGGAAATCAGTGGAGTTTGCAGCAGGATGCATTGAAAAGATATTGAGCACATAATCCTCAGCTCCTTCACAAATGCTGATCCACAGCTGGGTCACATCAGCTGCTGCAGAGCAGGAGCAGTAGTAACAGATGTCACCAGTACAGAAATCTGTTGGCTTTGTTAAGCCTCAGCTTTTGCAGAGGCAGATACAGACTGGTCCCACACGTCATGCTCATTTTTGACTTCCTGTGAGGTTTGAGTGGAGAGGGACTCCCTTCACCACTCATCTTATCTATGGGTTCAAACAGCAGAACCAGCTTTCTCAACATCTGGGACCATATTGCCTAACTGCAGGCACTTATTAAAGGCTTTTGATGTATGCATACTGCTTATTTATCACTCAGAGCAAGGGTCGGTCATTCTTGGCTAGAAAACTATGAATATTGCTCAATGCTTTCTTGACCTTAGTTTCAAGAATTAAGTTAGTCAGCTGTCTTGGTTGACCAAATACAGTCCTGCTCTAGTACAGTTGGTACAGTTCCAACTCTAGAAACTCTTGGAGGATGTTCTTCTATTTTATTGGTTTCATGTACTTTTTACATTTGAGCCTCTCTTTTCAACTTGGAGAGTCAGTAGTCAAAATTTCTGGTTAGAAGTACTTTCTTCATTATTGTCCTCAGTTAATACTTTAGCTTATTTTCTCTAATGAGTGCCCTGTCACCTCTGTATTATGCAAAACTTCTTTGGTGCATCCAAACTAACCAGTAACTACCAACCCCAAAGACACCAACTCTAATGATGAATCCAACAGATCAGACAGATACAGAAATAATTCAAAGGAATCATTTGCAATCTTAGCTTGTACAAAAAATAATAATAAAAAATAATAAAAAAGTTTATTTGATCTGTTCACATTTAGCATCAATTATAGAGATAATGTAAAGTCGACAGATTTCAAATTTTAATTACCTTTAAATTTGCATCGTGGTTTACTAAATGCCTTTTTGTTTAAGTCTGTTTAATATAGCATTTAATTAAATCTCATTCTAGGTCAAAGTAATTTAATTAAAAAATCTTATTGCCTTTAGATCCTTCATAAACAGCACTGAGCACACCCTGTGTTCAGAAGCTCCTGTGATCATCAGCGAAGTTGCTTCCTCACTCAGGAACAAGCTGATTACTTATACACCTCAATTACTCGAAATGGGGGAACAGGGAAATGCTTTGCCATTGGTAAATCTCAATGCAAAGTACAGTTGTCCCACAGGATAGCTCTTCTCTACAGAGTGGCTGTTGTGGTGTAAGTGGGATACCACACGAAAGCCCAGCATACATATCCTTCTCTGAGGAGGAGTGAAGGGATACAGTACTTTAAATTATACTCCAAATGATTTTACTGCAAAACACTGAAAAAATCCCAAACACATACATTCCTCTTCTCCAGGGTGCACCTAACACGAAGCTTGTAGCATTAGAACGTCTTTAGATACCTGTACCAGGCCCAAAGGATGTAAAATTTGATGAACAACAATCCAGTCTTCAGTTTAACCATTCAACCAGTGCTCTGCCAAGGACCTGGGCAATCTTGTGCAGATTAAAAACATATTTAAGTCTTGGCAGTATTTCCCTCTTAGCCTTACAATATTTTTCATTTCCAAATGGAAATTTGTCAAAGCTTATGGCTGTCTTAGGTTAAAAATGTAAGATGTGCCCAAAGTATGTATTCTATCACCATCTTCATGACGTGTTGGAACCAGGTGGGGCAGTGTTTCCCTTCTGCTAATGGCCCATCAATGCCTTGCCCTATGACTCANATGGCTATCTTGAGAAACAGGGTCCATCAACTGTGTGTTGTAGCACTTCACATATTCTCCTGGTCTTGCTTTCCCTCCATTCAAAATGCTGCCATGGAGACTATTTTCTGTTTCCTTGCTTTGATGATAATGGATTCATATTTGCAACAGCAGACTCTGAAATGTCTGAAGGTCCCTCTGAGTGCAACGTATCTTTACCCATATTTTCTTATTTATTACCAAGTTATTGATCCTAATTTCTTATTTATTACCAAGGTATTGAGATACCTGCCTCTACTACCAAGTCACAGAAATCTCAATCAGACAATCAGATTTTCTCCTGAGAGGCTCCCACTTCTGGGCAGAGTTTGTTCATAACACCTGCGAGGCCACAACTTACTGTCTTCTTGAAAAGTCTTGGAAGAAATCTAGAAAGATTTCCCTTTAGCATGATGTCTACAAAAACCTGACAGACTTGTTGCAATGATAGCTTACTTTAAGAGAAAGATACTGTCTTATTTTTGCCCCGTATCTATTTGTTGCATTTACCTGCTGATTTCTGACATAGTTAGCATGCAATCTTTTGCAGTCTTTGCAGTACATACCCATAAAGCACTGAGTGCGGGAGGGCCCACAAGGAGGGCCTCTGAAATGCTGTCATAATATAAATAAGCACAAAGAAATAACAACAGCATGTGAAAAAAGATTAATTTTACTCTCTGCTTTCATCAGTGGGAAAAAGAGGATTCTAATATCCAGACAAAATAACCACTGCATATTGCACACAGGCTACATTGCACACAGTTAATGTGCAAAGGATTTCACAGGATACCTGATTACCTTCACAGAGAATCAGCTGCCTATCTGCAGAGGAATTTCACACTTCATGATGACACCATAAAAGAGAGTCCAAGCTGAAGCACAGTTAGGTACCTTGATATCTGATATGCCACATTCTTGGCTCCTTCACTGCCGCTCTCTCCACTGGGGGTGGGGACACAGATATCCCACAAGATCATTCAGCTCCACATCTGGATTCATGCTCTTCAGTTCAAGATTGTTTAGAAGCACAGATCAAGGATATTTTCATGAGTGGCATACACTGTCACACAAACCATCTCTCTTCTCTATTTATCCTACTCTAAAACTACATAAAATATAGTAAAGAAGGGAAAATATGCACTCAATAAAGCAGACTAGGAAGGTTTGAAGAAGCATAGTTGCTGCTTGATTTTCAGAGGTATGAAGCCCCCAGGAATTCTTTGCAGTGCTTGACTCTCTTAAACCTTTAATGTATTTAACACTGATCTTTTGACACCTGTGGGTACCTTGAGGAAAGCAGGCTACCCCAGGGAACATGTGTACAAAAACAGTCACTATTTTTTGTAGGCTATGTGGCCGTGTGCAGCTGCTTATTTAAGGCAAGCTTTGAACTGTGAATGAGATGCAGAGATAGAAAACCTTGCAACACTGTGGCAAATTATGTAAATAACACACAAAAGGAAGCACCCTTAAACAGTGATCTTGTATTCTCTCTAACTTTCCTGGGTGTGGATTCTAACTAAACAAACACTGTTTATCTTGTATTGTTATTTGGAGAGAGAACCCAGTGGGAACTCTGCTTCTCTGAACCATGTCCTACATCTTTTTAGCTTAAAATCTCCACCACCCACATCCCTGGACATTCCTACATTCACCTGCAAAAATTAACCCTTATTTTTGCAGTATCTTTCCAGATCCCAAGGCAATTGGTTACTAGGCAACCACCCCCTATTTTCCCTGGGCTCGCTTTTAATTGAAGCCTGTGCTAAATAACAGCACAAAAGAGGAAAGGCACCTTCTAACAGTGAAGAGCCATTACTAAAGTCATGAGGGAGAGCTTTGGTATGAGGGGGATGGGTACAGGAAAGCACTCCCCTCCCTAAACTGTCCTCTCCCCACCACCAAACAACTGCTAAATATTCAAAGGAAGAACTTTTGCCTATTTGTCTTCCAAGCACAAAAAGCCCACATGAAGGTGAAGTCTGTGATGTCTGATGACATCCAGGGTTATCCCATCACTCCTTCTGCCCACTTGCCCATTTATCATCCATGCCACCCTACAGAGCCCTCTGTGGATGGAGGGAACCACTGAACTGCCCATCCTTCCTCTGGAAAGAGACCAACACCTGTTTCACCACCACGCAGCTGATCTACCCTGTCTGCCTCCAGAATAACAGGATACTGTGCACCCTTCAGGAAGCAAACTGAATTGACAAGTGCTGCTGGTGTTACTGGGGTAAGCAACTCCACCACTGGAGTCTGGATCAGTTTGACAGCAAGTATTTTAGCACAGATTTTCAAAGAAGGTCATTCCAGCATGCACCATTCCCACATGAATACACTGCACATGTAGCAGGATGGTCTGGGAAGAGAGCTGGATTTTTTGCAGCTATTCCTGCAAGCTCAAATACAAAAGATGCCACCTTTCAAAAAGTACAGGTCCTTCTGCTTTTGGCAGTACTGTCTCTCAGAGGAAGGTGGGAACATGGACCAGAAACCCTACAGTCCCACACTCCAAATGGAACGTGAACAAGCCTGTGTGCATGCAGGAGGTGAGAACACACTTGCATGATGCAAAGCTTGCTAACGATGAATATTTCAGTACACAAACTCCCTAATGCTTTCGTAGCCATTAGTCTTTACAGTGACTATTTTCTGCCTAGATGAACTCATTAAATCAGCTCTTTACACTGCTGTATAAGTTCCAAAAGAGGCGTTAGAAACTTGCAAGAAGCTGGGATGGACAAGCTGCAGCAGTGTCCACCAGATGACATTAAACTGCTAAAGAAACATCTCAAAAATGGAACCAATCTACCAAATATTCCCATTGTTGTCTTAGATGGGGATCTTGCTGCCACCATAGACATGTCTACGGCAGCAGGGGCACAGCACTTGAAAGCAGATGCTCCAAGCCTGGCTTCACAGATGAATTTATGTAACATTCACAGCAAAGGAAACAAAAAATAAATCTGTTAGTTTCCTATTTAATGCATGGAGAATGAATGATGCAATTGACTTTTAGGAAGAGTGTTTAACCAGAGAAACAACTGACCTAAGTACTGGGCAAAAAGCACTTTCATAAACTGAGAGCTGTGGAGCAAGCTCTCCTCTTCTAAAGAGGGCTCTGCCTGGCTTCTCCATAAACTCTTCACTCCCTGGAAGCTGAATTCTTGTCCAAACAAATTCAGCCAGGCTGCAGAGATAGATCTCACAGGCTGGCTTCATCCCACAAAACTGAAAGCATTTAAATAAATTACTTCATAAATTTAGAATCTGATTACTTTATATTTACTGGAGGAATAATACTGCCTCGTATGTGAACTGCCCTCTGGAAGCCTATCCGAATCAGTGGATTAAAACGAGTTTCTTGACTCCCAAGTCCAGATGTAAAATTCAAGTCTGGTGGGAAAACCCCAGGCTGTACTACGCCAGGGCTGTGCACTTCCAGCACCAAGAAAACAGTTCTCCATCATGCCTCATTTGCTCCTTTGTTCCAAGAGAGATTTTCCTAAGTGATAAGAATGAAATACTTCACTTAAAATCTTCAAGAACTCAGAATTGGTTTGTGATACCTGAAATAGCACTACTTTTACACTTCCTTTATACCTCATCCTGACTCGTGACACGTATCTTCATGATATCCCCAGCCAGACAGTTAAGACTTGGTCCAGAAGCTCCCAATGACTAATTGGTAGGACTATATCTTAAAGAGAACAACTTCTTCTAATTAAATTACATGTATGACATCTTTATATATGTTCCGTGAGATGATAAATACATTTTCACCAGTTTCCACTGATGCCATATGGTGGCTCACAAAAAAGGAACAAATTAGGTGTAATGAGAGTCATAAAATAAAATAACTAACAAACTAAATTAATAAACATAATAAACATGATAAATATAACAAACATAATAACCATAATAATGATGACGATAATAATAAAGGAAGACCTGCTATTAAATCTTAGAATTTGCAAGATGATGCTCAGGTGGTGAAGATACGGTGTACCTTTCTCCTCTGGTATTTGTGGTAGATGGCCAGAAATGCCTCTGCCCTTGTCAAAGGAACCAGTGGACTTGTAAAGAGAAACAGTCCCAGGAACATTTCAAATATGAATAAATGGCAGAACAGAAACATCTTTCACAAAACCAGATTCAAGCCAAACATCCTTAAAAGTGGGGAAATATGTGGGAGGGGCTGGCTGGTGGATATGGTAATCCTGACTTAGAGTCAGGTAACAGCTTCAGATGGTCACACTAGGAAGTCAAAGGCACCAGGCCAGAAGTCCAGCTGTTGTGGTAGGGTGAAAGAGCTACAGGCAGCAAATGGGAAAAAGGTTCAGATGGGGTAGTTGCTACCTGTCCTCCCTTCCCTTGAAAGTGAAGGAGGGTCAGAATATGGCTTGATGCAACAGAAAAACACCCAAAAAACCCTGAGTACTGTGGATCAGTATTAAAGATGCACGAAGGGATCATCAGGCTCAGGGCAGCACTGAAAGCAGCAGCAACTGTTGCCTGAAGAGGTTCTTCAGGGTTGGTTCCCACTCCACCAAATATGCAGCCATCTCACTGCCAGAATAAGCGTGTTTGGAGGGCCAGGAAGAGGGAGAATCTCTATAAAAGGACATCATCCTCTGCCTTAGTGCCCCTTCCACAGTTCCGTCTGGCAGCATGACTGAGTGTCATTTGGAAATGAAAGGGCAGACACTGGAGGCTTCTGAACTGCAGCAGTCCCTAAAAATGTGACACAATCCCAAAAATCATCTTGTGACATATGCAAATAACTCGACATGCTGTATATCTTCCATCAGGGTTATCTGAGTATTTACTCAGTAAGTAGCATGAAAGATGCTTTTGTGTGACCCCAGTTAGAATATGGACACAAACAGCTCAAATTTTGTCTGCAAGGGCCACTCTCACTTGAGCTATGCTAGAGAAGAGCATCTCTGCAATGAAAATCTGTCTAGAGCTCTAGAGAAAAGCCCAGCTGGTATTACTGTGGAACACATCCACTGCTTGGTTATTGCTGGAGCTGTGGCTCAGGAAGATGATGTGGTTTAATTACAGTTGCTGACAGAACCAGCCTTCCTCTGCCCCTCTTTTCACATGTGAGTGTGTGCTGCTCCTCTGATCTGGCAGCAGGACAAGCCCAACGACAGTGACTCACCTGTTTTAGAATGGCTAGATTAAGAGCAGGATGCTTGTATTTTATTTTTGTTTTAGTGGTGAGATTACTCAACAAAATGGGCCAAAATGGATCTGCAGATCAAAGGAAAGGACTCTGCTGCCATTTATTTCAAGGCAGGCTATTTGAACCCAACCCTACCATTATCATTATGATAGTAAAATCTAGTATGAGCACTTAGCCTTTCTTCATGTCTTTACATTTCCACTTCCCTCTGGTTTTAACAGATTTGTCAGTAACAACAACTATTGCGTCTCTAACCTCTGGCCATTTCCTAAAGCCTTCTGCCTCCACCTAAACCCATCACCCTGCAAGACTCCTCTGTAGGATTCCTGGTTTAGACATTAATGTCTAAAATAATGTCTTCAATAGAAGCAGCAGATGCACAAGGCAGAAATAAAGACATACAGAGCAGAAAAGAGGGAGGACAGCACTGATTAAGTTTTGCTGTGTTACAGCTTGTTCTTCCAGAAAGGCTTGCTGTCAGCTGTTCCCTAGCACTGTGCATGTGTCTCTTCTGGCTGGAAAATTCTGTGTTGTGTCAGATGCACACAATTTCTCCTGTCTATGGCTCTCTAATTGCAGACCCACTTCAGGGTCATTCAGCCTCTTTGCTCAACAAGATGCTGCATTTCACCTTAATAAAAAACCTTCCTAGGCCAGACCCTACAGTAAGAGACATGATATACTAATTAAATTATATCAGCTGTATTTTTTTCTTACATCCCATATAAAAGAATGGTGCACTTTTCTAAAAGCTCAAAAGATACAGACCAAAGTATAACTAACCAGTGAGGGAAATGCAAAGCCACCTCTTCTGGCCGTATGTCCTTAATAGTCCTTTCACAAGAAAAGCACTGTTAGGCTGGGAAGTAGGAAATAAAGCATATTGTTTCAGTCTGGTCATAAATGAGCAGAAGATAAGTGATAGATATATCAGACATTATCAAAATAGGAGGAAAAAAAGACAATTTTTGTACTTGTTTACACCCTGTTCAAAAATCCAGAGGGAACTTATGTTGTTCTTTCTTTAAATTCTCCAAGCTGAAGAGACGTTTGTAAGATTTCACTGCCTTGACTATATTTATCCTATTTTATGTTACTACAAAGAGGACTTTGAGCTGATAAAATATCCTTCCAAAGAGCACATTAGTCTCCTTTTGGAATGATGAGTTGCCATTAAAACTGACAGGTATTTTCTATAATTTCCCATGGGAAAATATCCCCTGACTCCTCTGAAAGCTTTTCAAACCCCACTGCTGCTGCCATTCACAAGGCACAAGCAAAACACCCCACTCCTGCTGTCCATTTCCAAGCACTCTTCAAAAACAAATGACAAATTCCCCAACAAATTGCTACTGAATACAATTTGCCTGCCCTCCTTGATTTTGCTTATAAAGAAGAGTGTTTTGTTCACATTACTCTTCCTGCCAAAACCATATTATCACAATTTAAAGGGGGAAATTACTTTGTGGGACCCTTTAATTAAAAGAGGGTCACATTTCATTGCCTTTTTTTCTCTGTGACTGACATTGCTATCCCTTCCCTCCCCTTTCTCCATCTTTCAAAAACCAGTCCAGAACAGGTTGGCATGATTGTCTTTTACTGAACCTACATCACCACTGAAATTTGCTTCTTTTATACACTGTCAGAATACAGCATTGCACAATGCAGTAAAAAAATGGTTTGCTCATTGAGGGCTTACCTGGCACTGGCTATCACACTGCTCTTTTTAGTACTATGCAATAACTATAAATTACAATTTTCTCACCACCATGTTTATTTAGTATTAAAAATAATTGCAAGGAGCACAATATCACAGTTTGCTTATGTTTTTAGCAATTATTTTCTTGTCTCATTAATTGCATCTAAATTGTTCAAATTCTAGTATGTTGTTAAGAGTAAAAATTAATTAAGAATGTATTTGTCAACGCTGTTAACTTTTCTCTGAACTAGGAAACTACTTACTCATGCCTGCCATGGGTCTAAGTGAGCTGCTATGTTCATTTTCCCTCAGAAGAGAGATAATGTTGTGTGAGCATGTTTTTTGAATGATTAGATTTCTTACCTCTGCTTCACTTCTGTCTAGCTGACTGAAATATCAGTCAGAAGCCTGTACCAGACATACAGTGCCATTTGTGATCAGATCTCTTTCTGGGATTTGCTGCCTGGCAGACCACAAGATTTTAAGACCTTCTGCAGTAATTTCATTTTTTCCTTAAAAGAAAATTTTCTTTGCTAAATGTATCCCCTTTTCCTTTTGGGGCTGATACACATCTATGAAGAATCTTGCTTTCCTTGCTTAGAAACTCCTGGATCAGCAGAAGTGTCTGCAACAGTACGTGTTAAGGGTTTCTCTGACAGCATGAGGCATTTGGATGGCACACTCCTAAGCTCATTTCAAAAGAAACTACAGGGGGGTTATTTTCATTGTTATACATCACAGGTTTATCACAATTGTGATAAAAAGACTTAGCAAAAAACCCCACAAAACCATAAGCACCTCCTTGTCAAGAAACCATTATCTAAATAGCCTCTGAGATGTATCACAAGCACAAAACTACATTCTTTCCTCCGGCAATACCTTTCAAAGCCAAGAGGTAAAAAAGGTATGATAAAATATAGGGTTCAGAAAAGGATGACCAAAGGTCTATACACTATAATTCAGCATACATGAACTCCAAAATATGGAAACACTGAGGAAAATTAAGATAAATCACCCTAAAGAATGAAGTCATTGTGTAGGAGATTGTGTCCCTCAAACCAACAAGGGGATGCTATCATTCAAGCATAAAGTAGTCATAACTCTCAGCATCGTAATTCTGCTTAGAGAATTTTATGAGCTCTATCACAGATGCATTGACTTAAAGCATTAGCAGATTTGGCTTATCCTTCCCCTATGTATTTGGGTATATATGGTCCTGCTCAGAGACAACTGATTTGAAAGTTGAGCTCAGATTTAACATGGCAATTTGCTCTGTTGCTATAATTCTCTCATCCAAAAATAACTGCAGGAAGGGTGAGGAAAGAAGGGAAGTCCAAAGCACAGTCAATGCTACAGAAATATCTCCTGAACTCCACTTTGAACTGAAGCTTAGAAATATTTGAACCCCCTGAAGCTTTAGTCTCCACATCCTCTTTCTCAGGTATTTCTGTGAACATGCCAGGTTACAGCACGAGTGCTGTGCTGTCTTGGTCCTCTTGGCAGGAAAGAATTGCCATTACAGGACAACAGAAGCTAAGGCTGTTCAAGAAACATTATAAAAGGCATTTTAAGAATCTGATTTATAGAAGCTGTGGTTCTAGTCTAAAGAATGAGTCCATTAAAGAAAGCGTCACTAGATGTTTCTATGTTTATTATGTGCTAGTAACTCTGGGCTGAACGTGTGCAATTTGTGAGTACAAAGACATTTTTCTTCTAACAGCCAATCTTAAAAATTCAAGCTGGGATCTGAGAGGTGGGGTGGGCTTTTCATTCTCATACCTCATTACCAGGAAACATCAATTAATATATACTTGCTTATGCAGCTGTAAGTAATCCTTATTATTCTGTTTTTAATCTTGAAACTGGTTAGAAATCAAGAGTCAAAAAATGCAAAGCAGACTGCAGAGTTTACACAACGATGACCCAGTGCCCATACTCTGTAACTCAGCATACATGAGCACAAATCAAAAACATCTGACTAAAGCCACAAATGTTGCAAATTAATAACCCAGATAAATGGTGAAGATACCACTGTTTAGAGTCAAACCCTCCCTAGACAACTGCATGGGTTGTTAGTGTCCTCTGAACTCCTGCCAGTATCTTTTCAGGAACGAGTGCTTGGGGCACAATGTATTATCCCAAAGTCACAAAAAGCCAGATAGGAAGGCTATTACCTCCCTGTATTATCATGTAGTATCTCTGTCATCGCTTCCCTGGTGGCAAGCACACAGTATTCTGAATTTATATTTAACCTACGACTTAAGCACTAGGAGGGCAGAAGTTTATCAAAAAGGCTTTGAGCAACAACTTGTGTTCTACTCACATGTGCTGTACAGCACGGCTTAGATGAACCCAGCTTGGAGCTCCTGCCTCTCCCTGGGATCAAGGCAGGAAACAGTGTAAGTCACTAGCCATTCTCTAATGAAATGAGATTTTTAGAAGACTATCCTATTACAATTAGTTCATAATAATTAGCAATGAACAACAATAAAAATAGCATTCATTCACTTAAAATTATTTTTAATGTTATGATGACTGGTACATAATTATCACAGAGAAGGGCTATTTAAAAGAGGGGAAAAAAGACGGTAACTTCAAAAGAAGAGAATTCATTTGCTGTTTATTTGCTTCAGGGTTCTAATTACTCTGGAAACCAGCAACCCTCCTGATAGGATTACTGACACGAATGCAACTGCAGCTGCAAGGAATGCTGAGCACATCAGTTTTTTAGCACCATTAAAACAGTCCTCTATAAATACCAGATGCATCTATCTATCTATTTCTCTCCCTTCTCAGCACTTACTAGTGGAGCAGTCGCAGAGCATATCACAAAAATGAAATGTGTAGCTGTGGCAGAACTGGCGCAGTAGAGCAAGTAATTTGTATCAGGCTGTATAAGAGTTTAAGTTTTATTATTAAGTATATGTCACAGATATACTAGCACCAGTTCATCTTCTTTTCCCTTATAGTTCAGATTTATACACTTATTAATAAAATCCAGACGGTCATTTCAACACCCTCATTTAGCAAAATAAGCCAGTCAAATCTGGTCAGAGTTGCCTGGACTCCACGTGGCAACGCAGAGCGCCCTGGCAACTTTAATTGTTGCTGTCTAGAGGAGATTTATGATGCTATCCATCCTGGTCCTAGATAATAAATCACATCTTCCTCCAGTCTTCAGCATATAGGTTGGATGAAAAAGGCTGGTAGGTCTCATTAGGGCTCCTGCAAGGAGTGCAGAGGTAAGAAGGGAGCCACTGGGCTTGGCACTACTTTTGCTTTAACCCATATGGACTCTCAGAGAATTGGTTTAACTGATGGGGTTTTGAAAACCATCAAGAGGAGTATTTTTCCTTAGGAATGGAGGTTGGAGGAACACTGAGCTGTCATTCTGTTCTGGTTCCAGCATCTAGAGCCTTTGGTTTGGTGCCTCCGTGCCTCATCCTCCACAGAGCAATCCTCAGGTGTCGCTTCCTACATTTGCTCTGGGTACTAGGTACCCAGGCTGTATAAGCTCTGCAGTACAGCTGCTGCCTTCTACCATGCATATGCAGCCATTCTCACCAGGGGGTGGCAAGTATAATATCAATACAAAATATTACCTAAAGGAGCTGAAAAATACCTTCCAAAGTCAAGTTTTTGTGTTCTGTCCCTCCCCCGCGCTTTTCTAGCACTTTGTAATTTCTTAGGTCCAATGGGGACAGCATCAAGGGGAAAGAAAGTGGAAATGTACTCTAAAATAACACATTTATTACAACACACAAGAGACAGGGAACCGCCAAAGCAGCAGTTTCCTTAAGAGTTCATTCTGTAATGGTCCATGGGCAGCAACATCAGAAATTAAAATTCTTACATCATACTTTTAATAAATGTGTTATTGTAAGATATGCAAGGGTGACAGGAAGCTGCACTTACACTGTGTGTGTCCTGAAGACTGGCAAGGCAAATCGGATGAGGCACAAAAAGCATGCCATGGGGGAAAAAAAGGGCATTTCAGTGTTTAATATCTTCATAAGAGATCTGGATAATGGAATAAATTGTGTCCCAATGAAGTTTGCTGATGATACTACACTGAGTGGGAGGTAAACACTTTGAAAAGGAGAACCACCCTGCAAGAAGACTGGATAAGCTGGAATAGTGGGCTAACAAGAACCTTATGAAGTTCAACAAGGACAGGTCTGTCTGGGGAGTAGCACTGTGGAAAGGGACCTGGGGGTCCTGGTGGACAACAAGCTCAATATGAGTGAACAGTGTGCTGCTGTGACAAAGAAAGCCCACAGAATGCCAACCTGCATCAACACATACATCCCCAGTAGAGATGAAGTCACTATCCCGCCCTTTTCCGTGCTTTTCAGGCCACATCTGGAATGCTGCTTTCACTTTTGGTTCCTGCTGTACAAAAATGACGTGGACAGGCTGGAGAGTCCAGACAAGGGCCACAGAAAAGCAAAGGCTGAGATAAGTGTTTGCTCAGCCTTGAGATAAGAAGGCTATGGGGAAACCTTACTACTGTGACTCAGTGTTTAAAGGATGGCTATAAAGAAGATGGTGACTACCTTTTTACAGGGAGTCACAGGGAAAATGGGAAAGATAATGGATACATATTACTCCTGGGGACATTCCAACTGGATGCAAGAGGAAAATATTTTACAGTGAGAACCATCAGTTGTTGGAATAGTCTCCCCAGAGAAACAGTGAATTCTGCAACATCACACACATTTAAGACTCAGCTGAGCAGGCTGTTGGGTCATTTTGTCTAGACCATGCTTTTGCCAAGAAAGGTTAGACCAGATGATCCTTGAGGTCTCTTCCAACCTTATTCTATGGTCTTTCCTGCCATTATAGCATATATCCGTAATTTATAGAAATATATTGCTTGTCCAATTCATGTGAAAACATATTTATCTATTAATAATGGAACTATTCCCCTACTCCTTATGTCAAGTGCATTCCCAATGCAAAACAGAGATTCTGTGCACTAGAGTTTCATGTACAGTAGAGTGATGCAAATCTAAATGAGCTGGCTCAAGAAAAGGAGCTACAATGGCAGAGCACAAACTTCTCCTCCTGCAGGTATGCTCCTCCAAGCTGCCTGGCTGGGTAATCTTTCTTCATGACATACTGCAGAAGGTAGTACAGACATACCCAAAGACAAGAGAAACAGGAGATGCAGAGACACAAGAAAACAGTGATCCACGGATCAGCAAGGCAGCAAGTAGTCAGCACTTGATTGCTTTTGATGCTTCAGTACCTCAAATACTGGCAAACTTTCAGCCAGGAAGACACAGTCATCAGGTGGGGTCTGAAGAGAGCATGGGGTGACTTTGTGGTAGGGAGTTCTTCCCAAGGAAGTGCACAGGTGATATCATCCTTTAGACATGTCTGGGGGGAGGTGGCATTGTAGCAATGGGGAATGACCTCACTAATCCATAAAGCTGCTAGGGAGGGAGGGAGCCCAAGAAGGGCTGGAATAAAAAAGAAGCATCTTGTGTTTAAGAAGAGTCAGGTGTGAAAAGGATTCCCAATGGCTCTGGGGGGCAGTTTCCCAAAGACTGCAGAAGTTCACTTTGTGCTGACAGTCATCACAGAAGTAGGTTCATAAAAAGTGTAACACTGGCCTCAAAACTTATTTCAGTTACATGCCTAACAGGAGGAAAAGACTGTATCATATCTTTGTTAATGACCTCATTAATGACAAGAGAATGAGAGACAGTGCTGCAGATCCTAATTACTGGCTAATGCTTAAAATAGCAAATAGTACCTATTTCTTGAGCAGTCAGTCACACTAAGCATCAACCTTACTTCTCCCTCATGCTTCTGAGATGATGTTCAGCTTTCAAAGGGGAAAACAGAGAAGAAGAATGCTATATGCAGTCTCATAATAGCGTCAGTTGTGCAAAAGACTCAGCTTCATGTTTTCCAAAGTTGCTATTTTTGTACTTGCTTGGAAAAAACGCAGTTGAACAAAACTTCACCATCAGCGATCCTCACAAAACGTTTGGCATGTATTTGCCAGCTTTTTACTAAGCTAATTCATTTTTTAAAAGCAGCTTAGCAGGGATAACCACTCAGATTTAGATTTGAGTTCTTGTGTATGACATTCGTCAGTAGAAATGAAGTACTTTGGAGATAAAAACAATCATATTGTTTCATTAGCCTGAAATATTTCAGATGGGGACAGCAATAAAAGTAGATAGCTTTTAGATACAAGCACAGCAGAAAAACTATGTTTCACAGTGAGAGTTCAGAATGACTGGCAAATAACCTGCTCTCCTAAGAGAAAAAGTGGGAGTAAGGTCAGGCCAGCACGTGGACTGCCTTGCTCGGCTGATGAAGGTCCTGCTGTTCTTTGAGCTCTGTGTGTTGTGCATTCTAACACACTGAGTTTCAATGCTTTCCAGTGGTTGCTTTGTCTCATAAGGAAAAGAAAACACAGTGGCAAATGTTCCATAAACTCCAAACCATAATCGTAATCCAAAACCCAGAGGGCCAACCTTATGATCTATACACATTATTTTCCTTGAAGGCAACTCAAGTAGGATGCCAGTCACATGGAGATGTCTCAGAGTATTCTTCCTCCTTCAAACTCCTGATGAAACATCACTCTTGATGGGAAATGTTTATAAATGTCCCTTTTTCCAAGTCAAGAATTAAGGAAGGTTGTAGAAATCAGTGTGAGCCCCAAACCAGATTTTAATCAGTACTTGACTGACCTCCTAATGCATTAATTTCTTCACAGAAAAGCTTAAAATTACTTGAATTAGAAAAACTGGTATTTTAGAACCAATGCACTATGCTGTAAAGCAAGCAAGAAAACTCCAGACCAAATATGTCTTAATTCCCTTTCATCCCAGAAAGTTACTAAGACTTCATTAGAATACAGTCTGGTAGAGCTTTGTAGCTTGGCCAGCAGAGTATCCTGTGACAGACCATAAAGCCAACTCATTGGTATTAACATACAGGAGACAACTTACAACTTAAGTTCCAAGAGACAACTTTGAACTGAAAAAAAGAACTAAACCAAAACAAATTATATACTGAACTTCAACTGCCTTTCATATTAAAATATTATTGGTGTATATCACTGAGACTTAATTTTTAAACTTCTGAGGTCCATCAGAAGTTATCTGGGGACCTTAAGCTATGAGGCACAAGCTGACATTTTGAGGTATCATCGGAAAGATTACAACGAAAGGTTAAGAGTTATTCCCTCTAGGTCAGTTGAAGCAGGAATGGCAATCCTCATCTCTCTAAGTCCACCACAAGCCCTAAATTGTACAACAGCACACTTCAATTATTCCCCTGCTTTCAATGTGCTAAAAATAAAATGGACATCATAAACCAATTTTAAATAATATTATAAAGCTAAGTGCATGCCAATGTCAGTAAATGAAATGTAAAATTAATTGTGCAGCAAGAGAGGAAAGCCTTGTGAAAGAATTACTGCAGTAGTAAAGGGTGAGCACTTTGCCCTCAAGCTTACTGAAGTCATTACTTAGATATCATGAAGGATAGTTTTACGAAGTCTTCAATACGATGTTAATTTATTTTCAGACAGACACAAAAACCAGCCAGCAACTCCAAGACTCACTGATGTTAGCTTCTGATGATTTCAAGGGGCAGTATTTGGCCTCAGACATGTGGATGGGAGGTTGCACATAACTAAAGTTTTGATGGAAGACAACACTGTCTCTAAAAAACAAATGCATTATTTTCTGGAACAAATACAAATGTCATGTTGTCAAAATGAGTGATCATTAACCTAAGGAGCTAGAATGAACATGAAAGTAAACAGATCATGGCAACTTTTAAAAGCTGGCACTGATCATACTGGCTCTCTACACAGCCTCAAATCACTACTGCCTCCTTTCCTGGCCGAACAAGATTTGACTGCTGTAAGAGATATAGTCCCAGGGCAATCATGGTTGGGCAAAGTGACTTCTATATGCTACCTTCATGCCTTAATTGAAACATTGAAGATAAAGCAGGTCTCTTTTGGTGGTGATTATGTTAAGAAACATGAGGCAGGCAGGTAAGGTTGGCAGGACAGCACAGCCAGGGAGGAAGAAGGCACTTGGTAACTTGCAAAAACCAAAGAACCCTAAGAAGATGTTGAAATAATTCATAGGAGAGAACACATCCTTTCAGACTTCTTCCTCTTTAAAAGCCTCTTTTTCCCTAACAACGACAGTTAATGAAGCAATAAGGAAGGACTGAATTTGACGCTCAACAGTTTTAGGACCTGGAGCTGAAAGCACTGAGATGACTTGTTCCATGCTTCCCCAGGGTGTGCAAAATGCAGGTCTGAGTGAGTCACTGGACAGGCAGGGGATTTTTGGGACACAAATGGCCAATTTAAGAAGTATGCTAATGTTCACTGAAGGGAATGACAATTAGAAGAGCAAGCTGTGTCTTAAGGATGAGCTGAAAATACAATGAGGAGATGCAGCTGTTTTGAAGGAACTGTGTTGAGTTGGGATCTTATCTGTGGTTTCTATTACAGAGATCCTGACTCTACTGCAAAAATATTGACTGTACTTTAGTGGAAGGTGGTTTAAAACAAATCTAAGTATCTATCACATTAATAGATTTTTGTGTATAAACTATGGTCTTTGAACTCCCTATATCTTGATCCTATCCTGCAGAGCAGATTAGTGCCACACAGGGACACTTGTGTTAGTAAAATGCTGTGACGAGCTGGTACTGCAGAAGGATGAAGAATTAGAAGCCTTGTTCACAACACTGCTCTTGATCCAAAGAGGTTACATTAAATACATGTAACTATAGCAGTTCTATAAGTAGTAAGTGTAAGAATAATAATTTTCAGAGAATCTGTGGTCACGGTAAGGCCACCAGTTCCTCAAGCACTTAGTGAGTAACTTGGCTCTGTAAGGTCAAAGTCTGTTGTGTTAATATTCCAAGGTCTTTACATATGCATTGATGTTTGAAGAAATGGCTCCCAACACCATACCAGAGAACTCCACCTCCATACATAATTTAACACGGCCATATGAAACTTAGTTTAATATGCAAAGCAAAGATCACATGAAGTGATAAAGATTTAATGTGAGTGTAGTTGAAGGTGACACACTACCATAAAACAAAAACATAAAGCAGTATCTGTTCTTCCTGTCATTCTCTGCTAGACAGCTTGATAACAAAATGACACACATGTATTTCCAGACTTAATCTGGATGCACAACAAAACCTAAAATTTATATTAACAGGCCCAAGGATTTGGATCCAAGAATTATACTATGCCAAGAGAAAACAGTGAAATCTGATGATTATGCTTTTCAAAAGAATGATCCCTCAAATGTGTCATGCCAAGATTATAAATGTAACTGAATATCCACAGAACCTACAGGCAAGATTTAAAATAGAAACCAGCCTTTAAATACAAGAATTTCAACCTGAGCCAAAGATGAGTATATTTTTTTTTAAAAAACAAAAATTTTGCTAGTTGTTTATTTTCAGTGTTTTAGTCACTAATGTGACACTGACCAGTAGTTTCTTCTTGCTTACACACAATTTAAAATAAATAATAACAATAATAATTTAAAAGCCTTACACCTACCGGGAAACCAACTTTCTTTCCCTACCAATTTTGACCTTTTCTATTTGGGAGTCATTGATTTTTTTTACCGCCTGTGTTTCTAATGGAGCTTGAAATTAACACGGCTTTTTGTTTACCTCCTAATTTGTGCACTACCATCATCAGTGCTGTCAGCACAGCTTTGGGAATAGGGCTTGTTTACTGCTTCTGCATAACCAGCAGTAGGAGCATAGGAGCAGAAAATAGGTTTGGTTTAGAGTTTTTCCTTTATTTATTCTTTTTGTCCAGGTCCTTTTATAGCTTACATATTAATCACTTGAGTGATAATGTGGCCTGTTTTGTCAATATTCTTTAAACAGAACATAGAAAGACTTGAGATAGTTCAGGGATATGTTGAATTCCTCTGGTACACGTGCCACAAAAAGTTGGTATTATTGTTGTGTCAGTCCAAAGCATTTGTCAGCCTTTTGCACAGTGGGAGTTTCAGCGAGACCAGCACCACCTGTCTAATGTGGAATACCAGCTAGAGAAGTCCCACAGCAACTCATTCTCTGATTCACAGCTTTGGCACAATATCCCAATCTCTGCATTAAGACAGCTTCCAGTATCAGAGTCCCCCCCAGTGGTATAGGAAAAATGTCACAGAGTCACATACTCAGGATCAGCACAAAGGCTTGTATTCCTGAAGATGTGCAGTGTTTTTTTTGCTGTAAGAATGAACCTTTTTGTCTTGGTCACCACCAAAGTGCATGGCCAGGGGTCAGTGACATACAAATGAATTTGAGTAAGTTATCATTCCATTATCACGTCCTTCAACAACTCTATGGCTACTACATGACATGACCACTTAGCATTTTAATTGTATAACTCACATTTGTGATACTCTATCAAACAACTGCCAACTAAAACTAATTCTATCCATTTTCCAGGCAGAATGACAAATTCTATGCACTGATTTTGTTTCAGTGCAAAGGGATGGACTACATAGTCCATAAAACCTGGGCATCTGTTTTCTAGACCTTTTTTTCCTAAGAAACATTCTCATGCCATGCTGCCATCCACTCCTGTATGAGTGCTGACATACTCTGAACATGTAAGAAAGCTATTTCTTCATAAAAATATTCTAAACAGTTTTAGACCAGCTGTTCTAAACCATCCGCCTCTTTGAGTATTGTATCCCCAAAACCACAGAAGTCTGGATATCTGACTCAAAATAAACTCAATAACAGGAGTTTCTTGTTCCTGTTAGAAATGTATCCCTCTTCCCCAAATTCAGTACAACCTCTAACTATGCTCCCCAGGTTCCTCCTGCATATAATATACAATATACTATTTCATGATTCTGAGAATTTAGTGCTGCATTTATTCAATGCCTTTGATGATGTGCATGCAACACATTTATATATTGAGCATTTGTTAATAAAAATCCTGCTTTATTCCTTGTGAAGGATCAAGAACTGTGTTTTAAATACAGTGATGCTTTTGTACCTTACCTACTCTGTCAACTGGGATCCTATGTCAAAATAATAACTTTTAGTTAACTAGAACATACAGTGTATTCCAGTTGTTTCTCTTTCTGTATTCTCCCCCAGATGACAGCCTTGTTGATGTCTGCTTGTATCTTCATGCCTAAAGCCTTTTTCCCCTACAGAAGGTCATTAAGTTTCAGAGGGGATTTTTTTTCTGCATGAAGCTACCAAAATTAGTTTGTCTCTCAGCACTGCCTTGTTAGCATGTCAGTGACTAAACAATGCTCCTTCCTCTGGAGACAGCAACTCAGAAAGGTCATCTCTTGACCCAGCCAGGTCTGTGCATATGCACTCTGTATTCTCTAGGTTGTCTACCAGCTTAGTATAAATCATTATCGAATACTAGAAAGACAGAAGTTAATCTGATTTTTAAAACACATCTTCTTGGGGGGGTTCAATGTATGCTGGAAGGACGTCCACAAGTATTCAGTAAAGCTTTACTAAACTGAGTGGTTTTGCAAAAGTATGCAAGGACTTACCAGGGCACAAAATCAAAGAACCTTAAAGACATAATCTTAGAATCAGGAAAATTATTTAAGTTTTTTATCCACCATTATAACAATAATTGCCTTAGAAACAGACTTGTGCATTTTGCTGTTTTGATTTCAATTTTTGTCAAAGACTGATGTACCAGAATGTTAATGTTGTATAATTATATATTCTGTAAATTAAAGCAGCATGGCATACTGGTTGGGAACAGCACATTTCACACTTCATTACTTCTGCTACAACTCAACCAATCTTCTCTTTCCAGCAGTCAATAGTTTCTTTGCTGGTTACTTCCTTTTTTTTCAAGTGTTTCTGCTCCCCAGTTCTTTGCTGCTTATCCACAAGCTATACTGTCCTCAGTGATGGACATGTAGATGGTGATGGTGGAAATCTGGTGGCTTCCTCTAGTAATAACCACAACTAATAATGGAAGTGAATGGCAGGTTTGGGAAATGTGTACAGCCATCACAATGAGCACTGGAGAGAGGACAGAACTGCCACCAGTGGCCCGAATGTAACACCGTGGAAATGCTACAGCAAATGGACCTAAGCCTAACTATTTTAAACCACAGCATGTGTCCCAAATTCATCAGATTAGGAAAAATACCATGTTGCAAGATTGCTTCTAAGTTGTGATATTGGTAGGTGAATTTTTAAACACGGAAGACTATTCTAACTGATCTGCAGAAACACGTACAAAGAACATGCTTGGTGAATTAAGAGGGTCCTGAAACACCACTATGTCCCACTTTGACACCTTTGAAAATATTATTTGTGCTAGCACTTCCAACACACAATAACCACGAAGGAATGGGTATTTTTGCAAATGTATAAAAAGATTAAACCAATATACCACTGAAATCTCCATCTTACTTTTCCTCCAAACACATTTCCATACTGCTTTGGTGACAGTTTTGATATCAGTAGTAAAACCAGGGTATCTTTGGTTTATGTTGATTGGTACTGCAGAACGAAGTTGCAGCACATTATACACTTTTCATTAGTCTTAAAAAATCCAGATGTGCTGGGTTCAAATTGGTAATGTTGTCAGTGGCTGAAGTATTAAACTATAAACATAAAAGAGAGTTTAAGGAGTTTTGGGTCAACTTTAAAAGATAAAAATCGTTGAATGTATTCATATGGGTTTAAGAATTTATGGATGACACAAATCTGTATGACACCAGCTCTAACCATATCACAAATGCGAGCTTTGGTAGGTTGCAATGCTTATGTAGTAGCTTAAAGCTGCACATGTGGATTTTCCAGGCAGCAGCCAGAGTGCCCTATCTCCCACTGATCTTATTATGTGCCACAGCAGAAGCACCCGCAGAGATGTGAAATCTTCCCCCATCCAGACCACAAACAGCTCAGCTCAGCTCAGGGCCTTTGGTTTCAGTTTGGCTTCTAACTAGCAAGTGGATCATATGCAACAAAATCTGCTGCTTTCAAAATCTGTGCAACATGCAAGGACGGCGTCAGCAGGCAGAGCACAGGGTTGTTCTATGAAGCTCTTTCACTTTACACCTTTTAACTCATTCTCAAGTAGGCCCCTTAACTGAAGCTGCAGGTTCCACTATGCTAACAACGAACTGATTCCCCAGAGCTACAGTTATACACTGTTTCACAATGCTTCCCATACTTTAAAGGATATAAACTCTTTTTAGTATCATACACAGAAAACTGCCATCACTGCAATGGCACAGCTGCTTCTATTTAGGAAACTTCATTTCCTTGTGCTTTCAAGCACTGCAAAACACCAGAACTCACAATACCACCACATTTTACATATGGACTATCAAGACAAATAAGGGTTAGGTTTCTGGTCTGGTATCATGCAAGAAGCTCAGAGCAGATTTAGAGCCAAGATGTCCCAAAGAGTAGTCCTACACTATAATCCCAAGCATATCCTTCCATAAAGGTACTTTATTTCAAGATGCACATTTTTCTTTCCAGCTTGGCAGTTTGACTTCTTTTTAAGACCTTTAATTATAGCTGAAATTATGTTCAATTTATTTTTCCATGGCTGTTCTTCCTGTCTAGTAGTCTACTGGCTTTTCCTCTTTCCACAAACACCAAATGCTTTAAAAATCTCTTTTGTTGTTAGCAAGCAGGAAAGGAGAAGAATTTCTTGAGAGTCTCTCTTTCTCCATGGAGGAAACGAAACAGATGCTATGCTCTCCTCAGGGAGAAGGATCCTATCACAGAGCAGGTGTAAGTGAAGGCTGCTTTGCATGTGGAGAGGAAAAGAGCTGCATTAAAGGACTTTGATGGAAAAGCAGCACTGATGGCAAAAGCATTCGGTTTTTTTGAGGTAGAGAAAGAAGTTCATTCCCCTAAAGAAAAGAAGGGATATGGGGAAAGCAGTAGGGAAAATAACACCTTGCTTTGCATTGGCAAGAGGAGCAGGGGCTACTGCCAACTTTCCCAGTATTAATCTAGCATTTCCCTTAAAGCAACAGCTCTGCAAAACAGGGAATGGCATGAAAATGTTTACTTTGGGTTTATAAAAGATTTAATGCTTCAGCCTCAAACCAAGAATAGGCTATAGACTCCATCTCCCAAAACATCCAGAGCAAAATGTAGGTTCCTTGTAAACCTCATTATTTCTGAAGGGCGTCAACAGTGTATTTTTAAATACTTTAGGTTGACATTAAATGGGTAACTTTCACAATTTGAAAGATCCCCATAGCCCTTCGTTGTGACCTCAAAAGATAATTTTAAACATTCCTGAGCATAACAAGAAACAACTACTTCAATATAATTTCACCTTTTGAAACACTTCCTTTGTATATATGTGAATACACAATGAAGAAATAATAATGTTTGTGTTGACACCAGTAAATCTTAGACAACTCAGACTTAAGATGAAACAGTGATGTTCTATCACACCGGAGAAAGGTCAGAGCACCTTTCTCCATCTCCATGAAGACTTGCCTACTAATGAAAAGAAAAAAATATTATTTCCTTTGGAGTTCAATGGAGTTTTAATTTTTGTACTCTCACAGATTAAAGAGTGTATTCTCCTGCATGACATAAGTCGAATTTGCATAAATGCCAGCTTACTTTTAAGGATAACTCTGCATTTACAGAGAGCCAGTTTTATCTGCAGAGCTCAATTTGAAAAAAAAGGAGACATCAAACGAGCTGATCCCAATGCTGCTTCCAAGACCAAACTTAAGAAGGGACAGGTGTTCACAGGCATTATTTATGCTGAAACACAGGTCCAGATGCATCTCTAGAACCTCCGAACCTCTCCTATCACTGTCCCCTGGCATCTTTTTTCTTTCACGTTGGAATAATGCTACAGCATACAGACCCCTGTTTACTTGGGAATAAAACAGCTATAGTATTCTGGTACCCTTTAACTTGTTTAATTCATCTGTTTCATTTTGATGGATGCATTTTTGACAAGTCCTTGGACAGCAAAACTGGCTGGTTTACACAGGGGGCTAAGGGTGCTGGAGGACAGGCAAGGCTGCTGCATAGTCACATTTATAAATAGGCAAAAGCCAAATGCTGCTCAAAATTGCTGAGAAGGGTCAGCACATTGTATCAGGAGCACCACAGTTGCATAGCTGTATAAATATCACCACTGAGTGCAGCAGGAAATAAATGGAGTGCAGCCCCAGAGATGCAGGAGGAGAACACAGAGCCAAAGCTACAGTAGCAGGCCTCTTCAGAAACACCCAAACCTGTGTTCCTGTGAATTATATGGCTTGGAGCTGACACCACAGGCCAACAATACATCAGATTCAACTGATACACAACAGAGCACAGACCTCTGTTCTTTGGATTAGTTACGGCAGAGCTGCACTGGAACATCACAGACCAGGCCACTGTCACTTCTGCACAACCTTTTTTTTACTACAGACAACAGTGTCACAGTATCACAGAAAAATCCCTATTTCTTTGAGGAATGAAAAAAAATCAAAAGATATGTGGTTTTGTTTTGAGCTGCTCTTAGCTGACAAGCAAGGCCAGCCAAAGTTTGTAAGTAGAAACACTGCCTGGAATAACTAGCAGCAATATTCTAAGGATCCAATTCAGTTTTACATAGGAACACTATTCTAAAGTAAAGGACAGTTAAAAACATGATTGTTTTCTTTTTGTGGCATCATGTTCTAACCACTAATAGCCATTGTGGCCTCAATGCCACTTTTCTGATGCAGCAGCAAAGGGACAAGGGTACAATCTCTGCACTGTGCCAGTACTAGTGCCCTGCAGTGGCCAGGACAGCAGTGATTCAGTCTCCTTGTGTCAGTGGCAGGCCACAGAATCTCAGAAAAGCAGGTGACTTCATCAGATTCTATAGAGTTATGATTCGTAGGAACAGAATAAAGATCTCAAGTCTACCACTGACTTTACACTTTACCTTTTTACCCTCTTTGCAGTGGAATGACACATGTTCTGCTGCACAGATGAACCTTCGGGAAATACCAAGGAGCCAAGCTAGGTTTTTCTCCATTACCCAAATGCACCCTGTATTTTCTACTTGAGAAATAAACAGATTAATAGGTTTGGTCCATCAAACAATAAATAATTCGTGCAGCGAAAAGGATTTGATTCACAACAGCCCAATGGTGCATGCTACCAATGCAGCAAGCTGCCTGCTGTAAAAGCAATGTGTTCTCCAACTATCAGAAAGTAAAGGGTACAGCTGCTGAAGGATGATGTGAAATTAAAGAGGGAATGAGACATGTGGTCTTATTTAATCACACCTGGTGCTTCAATTTTTCAGTAACAGCACCCTGCTAGACTGTATCAAATCAGTTCTACAAAGAAAAAAATTATGGATGGAAAAATGAATTAACTCTTTCATCCCTGCTGTTAATACATTATCTGAGTCAGAAACATCCTTAGTTGTGGCTGTTAAGGATCCTTTCTTCCCAGATGAAAGGTGCTTGTCCTCTGCCTAAACAGTGCTCAGTGGATGACAGTGCTCCTGGCCTGCAGATGAGCATGTGCCCCCCACACTGAGAGAAGCACAGGTTTTAGGGGTGTGAATAAACCATTATTACATACAAGAAATCTTCCTGGCCAGAATCAGCTTGAAGGACTGAAGTGCCACACTGGGACCAGTCATTTCTATTTGTTTCCTTAGGTGGGTGGCACATATCTGCAGAGAGAGAGACAGAGGAAGCAGGACAGCTGGGCACAGCAGAATGCAGAAGGGCAAAAAGCAGCTCTTCCCTTGCTTTGGATGCTCTGCTCAGCATAGATTTCCTGTAAGAAGAAAATTTATCCCAGAAATTCTCTGGTTTCTGTTTTCTTTTGGGCTTTCCTTTTCTGAGGATTTTTGTTTGTTTAACTCTTATTTTACAGTTTTGGTTAATATAAACATCAAAGATAATTGGATTCTGCAGGCATAGTGTGGTGTGATTTCTGTGTCCTGTTGGCTAGTCACTGTTCCTCAGTGACCTATGTACTAATAAATCGTTTGCAGTAATAGACAGCAAGGTTCTCTATCTAATGTAAAAAATGGCATCAGTAGTAGAATGTTCCATTCTTTGGGGAAAAGGGAAAAAATAATCCTTCTACATGATTTCAGCCAGCAGCAGCAAACAAAAAGCCAAGGCATAAATAGCTTAACATAAACATCTTTATATTAAATTCACAGAGAAGAAAATCAAACATGAAAAATAACTATCATGCTTCCATTTTGGTCTCCTCATTGAATTAATGTCACCAGTACAACACTGGATAAAGTAAGATAAACAAGGCTACTGTCTGGTTGAGCTGTGTGTTTGGAGAGCAGCTCATTTTTAGAGGGCAGATACTTCTTTATGCAAGTGTTACATATTTAAGAAATTGGCATTTATTTGGACATATTGTCTCACAAGATGTCTAGTTTTTACAGGATGAATTCAGCCAATTTACTGAAATACTAGGGCATTCATCAAATACCTGAGAACAATTTTAAGAACACTGTAGTCTCTTCATCATTACTTGCATAACTCATACTCAAAGAGATTATCACACCAAGGAGTATTTTTTAATAAATAAAAAGGCATTGTAAAAGACCTTCATAAACACATGATACTAACACTGCAACACAAGGATTAATTTAAACCAGGAATGTTTGAAATGCTCAGTATAATCACAGCTCGAATTAACATGAAGGAACCCTTGGTTAAATCAGTTTTACTCTTGTTTTACACTTTTAATCTGTATATTTCTTTAGTGGACTAACCACAAGAGAGAACGGAAATAGACTTCGATAAAATCATCTAGTCTACCCCTTCACTCCAGGCAAAGACTAATATTCACACAGGTGACTCTTACTTAGTCCTCACACCTACCACTCTACTCTAGTTCCCCCAGTTACTCTATTATAATATGCTTATGCTATGTTTCTGATATCCAAACTAAACCTCCTTAGGTGCAAACTGAACTAATTCCTTTTCCTCTTACCTTTGGTTAGGTGGAGATGGTATGGCAAAACACCCTACAATTTAATATTAAAAAACCTTTAATATACTTCCAAGACTCTCTCTCTTTCCATCTTTGGACCCCATTCTTTCAATATTTTCTCACTGGTCTTTTCTAAATCTCTGCTCACTCCTACTGCTTTTTTTCTGGCATTCTCCAGTTTGTCTATACTGTTCCATGGTGTGAAGCCAGCTCTGGACACTATCCCAGCAGAGCGACAGCCAGCCAGCAGGAAAGACTGAAGGATGTCCTATGGCTTACACACAAGACTCTGACTTAGATTAGAGTCTGGTTTCTTCCCCATTTTCTCTGCCAGCCATATCATTGCGTGACTCATATTCAGCTTGTGATACCCCAACATCACATGCTCTCTCACTGTTACTTACTCAGATTGTCATTGTCTGCATACACACATTTGTTTTCCCTTCCTGGGGAAAACACTTCACTGAAGGCCTTACTTCTATTTGCTGAATTCCCATCTTACTAATTTTAACCATTTCTGCATTTTACGAAGACTGCTCAGGACTCTAAACTTGACCTCCACAATATCTAAAGCCTACTGGAGCTTTTAGTCCCTTGCACACTGCTCTGTCCAGCCCACTGTTCAAGACACTAATGAAAACCCTGAGCAGCACCGACCTGGGGCAGACTGTAACAACAGCAGCACTGCACTTCAGGCTTCCTCCCCATCTGCCAAGCAAACAATAACTGTTCCTTGGACACAGTACTTCAAGGAGTCTTTCACCTGCCTCACGACAATTTCAACTATTTTTTAACCTGTTTACTTGTAAGAAGGCTACACAGCTTTCCATAACACTGCCAAAAGCTGTATTTAAGTCATACCTACTATTTCTACCTCCTATGCATCTCATTCTACTCAAAAAGGAAATTAGAAAGGTTTGACTTTTTTTTTTTTTCCTAATAAATCCACACTGGCTGTTTTTTCATCAGTTTATTACCCTCTAGGTGTTTACAAAGTGATTAATAATTTTCAGGAGCATTTCAACATGTATCAAAGTTAAGCTGACAGACTTCCTCATTTTCGTGTTTAAATTTGCCCTTCCTCATCCTTCCAAGTTCTTAAAAGCAAAAGTTCAGGGACAGTCTCATGTGAGGCACACAAGGGACATTTTCAAGAGACCCTGGTGATTTGACTGTGTCCAGCTTCCCTCCATTATTTCATCTCTGTCCCCCGTTCCAGCTTGTGTTCTTTTCCCTCATTGTAGGTTAACTTAAACTGTTCCAAGCACAGTTAACACAATTAGCCTGTTTGGAAAACTAAATCCAAGAAAGGCTGGTGTTCATCCTCTTCTTCATGACCAGCTTTTCTCTCACTGTCCACAAAGTAACAGCAGTCTAACTTCCTACATATTTCCCTTATTTATATAGCATTGAAAAACCTGAATTTTAATACCCATTGTAGTTGTCACTCATTGAACTAACTGCTACTTTTTGAATTTTTCCTTTACCAGTGCATTGTCTTGTTGTCATTAGTTATAGAATTCCTGATTTTCAAGTAATTGCAGAGGGCCTGAAGTACTTGTGATATTTTGTGTTTTCCTTCTTCAGTGGAAGTCTGCTGCTATGTCTGTAGAATCTTGCCTTCTAAAAACCTGCCAGTTCCCTTGAACTTTCTTTTCCCTACCTTCCTAGCCCTTACCTATCAATTCCAAAGTTCAAAGAAACAAGGTCTTTTAAAGTCCTTTGACATTATTCAGCATTATTCATTCCTTCCTTTCCTCCAGATCAGAAACTCTTTTGTGACCATTTTCACTCACATTGTCTTCTGTCTTCAAATTCTAAACCACTTTATTCTTATGACTCAGAATAAAGCATGAAGTAAATTCTTTCACTAATTTCCTTTGCCCTCAGAAACAAAAGTAATCCTCTTCAGATTTTAAGTCTTGTTAGACAGCCTGGACAAGATTCACCAAGAGTAAGCATGTATCAGATTGTCACCCCAGAGAAGAGATCAGGTTTTCCCAAACTGAGATTCAACTTACAATGTAGTAAATGCCTAAAGAAAATCACATGAAACATCTCAAATGGTTCATATTTTTCTGAGAGTGACCTACAGTGGGCAAATAGCTCACACACTGGCACTTATCAATCACAGAACTGTGCTGGATGGAGGGGAACTCTGGAGATGTCCAGTCCAACTTCCTGAGAGCAGGAGTAGTGCTAGAGCAGGTTGTACTGGGCTGTGTCCAGTCGAGTTTGGAATACCAACAAGGATGGAGACCAACACCTTCCCTGGGCTGATTCCACTGTTGCATCACTCTTTCTCCCCACCTTATATTTAGTTAGAATTTTCTGCGTTACAAGTTGGGTCCATGACCTCTTGTTCTGGTCTTGTGCGCCTTGTGGGTCCATTACCTCTTCTCTGGTCTGGAAAGAGTCTGGTTCTGTTCTGCCTTTTCTCCATTCTCCCATCTGCTGCTGCAGATGTGAGCCCCCCTCCAAGAACCTTGTCTTCAGACTGAACAAATCCAGTCCTCATCCTCTTTTCCTTCATCATGGAAGATGACCCTACAGACCCTGACTGCCTTGGGGACCTATTCCATGGACCCACTCCAGTTTGTCATTGTCTCTCCTGTGCTGATCACAGAACTGCACAGACTGCTCATGATGTCATGGCGTTGGTGCCAAGGGAAGGGAATGATCAGTTCCCTTGACCTGCTGGCTACACTGCTGCTTGTACAGCCCAGGACATTCTTCTCCCCCTTTGCAGTGAGGACACTGCTTGTCTCTTTTTAAATTGTTGCTTATCAAGACCCCAAGGTATTTTTCAGGAAAGCACTATCCAACAGCCTACTGCCTGTTTTATATTGCGACCAAAACTGTAGCCAGGACTCGAGGTGAGGCCACCCCAGTGCAGAGAAGAGCAGGACAATCCCCTCCCTTGCCTGGTGCCCCCCTCAGGACAGGCTTCACGCTCCTGGCTGCCAGGGCACTGCTGACTCATCAACCAGGACTCCCAGACCCCTTTCCATAGTGCTGCTCTCCAGCCTCTCATACACACAGCCAAGGGCTGCCCCATCCCAGGTGAAGAATCCAGCACCTGCCCTTGTTAAACTTCACAGCTGATGGTTGCTCAGTCCTTTGATTTGCTGAGGTCTCTCTGCAGGGCCTCTTTACCCTCCAGAGTTGACAGGTCCTCCCAATTCAATATTTTCAATAAACTTAGTATTCTTTCCAGTCCTACATCCAGGTCATTAATGAAGATGTTGAATAGCATAGGGCCAAGGAAGGAGCCCCATGGAAACCCACTAGTGACAGGTTGCCAGTCTGATGTGACCCCCATTCACTTGTCACCCTTTGTGCCTGACCCATGAGCCAGTTAGCCACACATCATATAACACAGTTGTTCTGATGTGTGCTGGACATTTTGTCCAGAAGGATCCTGTGAGAGACAGTATCCAAAAGCTTTGCCTTTTTCAAAAAATTACATTTTACTGGTTTTTCTAGATCAGCTAGGTGCATTACCCTGCCCTAGAAGGAAATCAGGTTTGACAAGCAGGAATTTCCTGTCATGAAGCCATGCTGAATATGACTGACTTATCCTAAGCTTGTGGGCAGTAGAAAACAAATGTTAGTGAATGTTTCAGCTTGTTGATATAAACTTAAAGACAGCATGTATAAATAAGTATGGCATTTCTTATTCAGTTAATACAACCTACACATATTTGTTTACATGATTTGCACTTTCACACAACTCTTGATTGATTTCCATTCCTTATATTTCATTATATTTCGACACGGGTAATGATAGATTATTCTAGGTAGTATTTTTTATTACCTGGGATTTATGTTAAGTTCTACTTATAAAATAGATGTTAAAGTGAAATGCAAAAATGCTGAAGAACAGTATTTTCCAAATAAGCTACAAAATCAAGGCAAAAATAAGCTTATCATTAAACTTTTAAGTAACAAGTCTCATTAAAGAAGGAAGTGTTACCTCGGTGAACTGCATGTCAGTTCTGGTTGCCATATTTCTCAAGAGCACAGAACTGGCAGATCCCATCTACCACACAAATTTTGTTTATAGATTCAAAGAGGAAAACAAGCTTTTCAGCTTTTTTTTCTCCTCCCAAGTGGTTTCTTATTTTTGAATGAACCAGTCACTGAACTGAAATAGCTGAACAAACATGAAAAAGATATTATCTCTGCACCTGCAGAAGCAGAAAAAAGTTTAGCTCTTCAACAACAGGCGTTTAACCAGTGACTTTCTCCAAGTCTGTTGTCTGACTTCCGTTGTGTTTCAGCAGCAGCCAGTGCTATACATGGATAAATAGAAATTTAAGTAATTACAAGAACCTGTATGATCTAATTTTGCTGTCTGAAGTTCAAATAAATCCAATGTACTTTTCCTTAAAAAAACAAATATGTAGCACAGTTTTAATTTCAAATCACATTAAATATTCCATATCCACTTTGCACTGCACAGTTTGCAACTGTTGGAAATACCGCAATACCGCAGTATGTTAATATAATTTTTGTCTTTTTTTTTTTTTAAGAGGAAGAAAAAACTAACCCATGACAGAGAACTTGCTGTGAAAAAAGACGGAGAAGCCCTTGCTGTCTCATCCCCCTAAGAATCCAAGTGCATGCTGAAGGCAAGAAACATTAATGGGGTAGTTGTGAATAAAATCATCTTTCAATATTCAGAACTGTGTTGAAATAACTTTTGAGCAAACACACTCTTGGCTTCAAAAGCTTTTATTTCGTGTTTTCAAAATTGTTACACAGGTTTTTAAATATCAAGCTATTTGATCTATAACATATACATCTTGCTTCACTACTGCCAGTATGGTTCAACCTGGCCTCTTTGCATCAAATCTGACATTTTTGCTATCTCAGACAAAGCTCTGAACCAAAAAGCTGAATGTGTCAAACAATGGTTTTAAATCTCACAAATTGGTGTGCACTTGTAACAGTTTATTTGTCTCTATCTTCCCTTAATTATAAATGAAAATTCCTCCTAATTTTGCACAGGCTAAGCTGGACAATAAAGAGAACAGTTCAAAATAGAAAACATAGCTGCAAAAATACATAACTCTGGGCATGGATGGATTTTATTCTCTGCTTGGTACATCTGTCAAGTACCTAGATCTGACGTGCTGATAAAACAAGACAGCTTACGGCAATAAACATGACAGATCCATCTGTTCTTTGGGACATTGAGAAGAATAAGGATGGTTCCCTGTGGTATTCTGTACACTTGAGACCACTCTGGAGAGGTTTCCCTCTGCTGCTGACAACAATTCAGCTCTAGGAGCCTAAGCCAACCTTGCTCCCTGTTTTTTCACCTGGGCACATTGTGCACCTGTGGCTTCCTCTCCCTCGTTAGAATTGGTTGCTGGGACAGGGACATAACAATTTTGGAAAGGCCTTGTAAAGTCAAGAAACAAAACTCAGAAAATGGAAGCGAAGCCAATACTGAATCTACCTCACTGAAGATCCTGGCTCCTGCTGTGGCACTCAGCAGCTGCAGGCACCTCACTCTGCATCTCAGACCTGGTTTGCACCCTTTGTGTCCTCCCCTTTCTCAGAGCCATAGCATCCCTTCTCACACTACTTCCCTTCTACTTGCAGAAACTCACACTGTAAATACACCAGTCAGGGCAGCCTGTATATCCCTCAAAACATAGTCAGTGGTCTAAACAACTGAAGGCAACCCTGAGCAGACCACAGCTGCTCCAGTGTGTGCCATCATTTGCCTGGCTCACCAGAGTGTGGCTGCAGCCAATGCTGAACTACAACACTGACAGCTACAAAAGAGTCACCCACTGCAAGGCTCCAATATGGACCACACCAGCTGGAGCAGAACAAGCACAGAAACATCTGAGAGGGCTGAGGTGTTAATGACAGAAATAATCTTCCAGCAGTGCTTTAACAAAAGCCATGTTTCAGCCACCTGCAGCCACATTCAAGGGGTTTGGCAGCAATTCAGGAGATGGGCTACTTTCTCATAAGAAGGTAGAATTAAAGGGTTTTTTTTTACAGGATATATACAACCCTCTGATACTGGGTGGACTATAATTATCTTTCACTCAAGAAACGCCCATTCTTTTCTTGATTTTGACTGGCAGGAGAAAAGAGAGAAGGAGGTCTCCAGCCTAAAGGAACACAGGAGCCCCAGATAACATGTGAAAAGTCCAGCTGCTTTCTGGAGAGAGCAGCCCTCAGTTTCAGCCAATATGAATGTAAGAAATAAGTATGCTAAGGCTCCTTTATACCATTCTGGTCAAATACCCATATTACAGAACCCACCTGAAAAGAAAATACTCAAGAAGACACAGCTCACTAGAAAAGATTCTGCTTTGCTCTGCCCCTCCAGATTAGTCCCAGTTTTGAGAGGTTTTTAAATCTTGTTTCAGCTTTCCCCTAAACACTTAAAGCTAGCATTGAGCTGCTGGTGTTCAACGGAGGCTGTAAAAGTTCTCAGGAGAATCCCTTGCTCTGGCTGGAAACATGCTAATTCTCACAAAGCAGGATGGCCAAAAAACCTGTTTTCCAACACAATGGACTCCACATGCAGGACACACAAGAGCAGGGCATAGATGTTTGAGATGAGATGAGATGAGATGAGATGAGATGAGATGAGATGAGATGAGATGAGATGAGATGAGATGAGATGAGATGATGAGATGAGATGAGATGATGAGATGGAAAGGGCCCATGGAGTTGGAAAGATGACCCTTCCAGAAACTGCAGCCTCTGCCACGCATTGGCAGGTGGAGCTGGTCTGGAGATCCCAGGTGTGTATGCATGGATGTGGCACTTGGATGGTGTCTTAGGTTACAGTGTAAGATAGGTATTCTATCACCATCTTTGTAAGCTGTTAAAACCAGGTGGGGCAGTGTTCCTAACCTCCTCCATGACTCATCCCTGATAACTCTCTCAGGGTGGGGGAGGGGGACGTATCTTCTGCTAATGGGCCACTGAGTCTCACTGTATGACCCATAAATTTACATCATCTCATTGTGAAATGCTCCGCCCAGGGGGAACAACAAAGCATTCCTACCTGGACATAATCTAAGGTTTGGAGCACTATGAGAAGCCTTACCTACTGGATTCCCAGAGGAAAAAAGGTACATAACCACCACTGGACCTTCAGAGGAAGTCCAGACCCTTCTACAGGATCACTGCTTCAACAGAACCACATCTATAATTTCAACAGGACTCATTTAATTGGACAGCTATCACCACCCTGACAAACAAGATCCTGAGTCTATCAGCTCAAGCCAGTATTTTCCGCCTTTATTTTACTTTTGTAGTTCTGACTTGGAATCTCCTGCTGGTTTGTTTTCAGGCTAGTACAGAAGGGCAAGTGAATTTGTATAAATCAGCTTTGCCCTCTAGCTTATCATGCAGCGTGTACATAAACAGCAAGCAAGATGGGTCCCAGAATGGACAGGGGCTCTGGTGAAGCCCTGTAAAAACACAGGCAAACCACAGAAGGCTTGCAACGGATGAGAGGGGACAAAGCTGGATCAGACCCATACTGACTCATTCTGCTAAGTAGCAGAAGCAAAGGATTAAGTACATCACCCACTGTAGTTAAAGAAAGTCATGCACATTATCAGTTACTTAAAAAAGGCTGGCAAAAATTGTGAAGGAAAAAACCAAGCAATCAGAGCTGAGGATCTGATTACTGAAACCCAGAAATATCCTTTTAGAAAGCTGCCCTTATTTGCTGCAAATCAGTTTCAGCAGGCAATTTGAAGCTATCACACCAGCATGCTATTACATGTAAGTTAATAAGCATTTACTACTGATGGTTTCTGCAGTGGCTGTTTAATTTTTAATCATATCCCTAATTTACTGTTTACAGTTTTATCCAATTAGAGTATGTGCATGCGTGTGCATCTGTGACAGGGAGAACATGGAAAACTGCATTTAAACAGAAGCACAAAGCCTTGCTCTCTAAATGACGAGCTACATGTGTCTCCTGCTTGAAATTTTTTTTTATAGCCCTCTTATTTTCCAGGAGAATGTCATCTCAGGCTGTTATGTTGCACCATTCTGCTGTTAGAAACGGGCACCACTGACCTCTCTGTGCAATGCTGTACCTGGAGTTTGGAACTGAATGTCATTAAAATAGGCAGTGCTGAGAACTAGGCAGCTTTTCTGGCACTTTCCTGAACAGAAATCCCAGCATTGCTTTTTATCTGTAGATCAGGCATTTAGGTAACACCCTGGGTCACCCTCATCCTCCTCATCCATATTTCAACCTTGTATTAGATTCCTGCAGTCAGAAAAACTAGATGCACTGAAGGCATGGGAAATGGACCATTTATTTGTAAGCACTGAAAATTTTTCATGGTGATCAACAGTAAAGTTTCCAATTACAGAGTGAGAGTAAATAAACCAAACGATACAGCTCCAAAGAAAACTGGGAGATGATGGAAGGACAGAGATTAGAACATGTCAGAGCCCAAGAGATGAGCTAATCACAAATAAAATAATATTACATTCCTATTACTACCTGACATGCTGCTTGGTGTAATGCCAGTAATCAAATAAAATATCAAAAAATGAGTGCTAGAAATGCACTCAACAGAGGTATAATTTGGTTGATATGGATCCTGGCAGAGCCCTCAGGAGGTGATCTGACACCCAGCATAACTCCCTGTGCCTTCCACATTCACACTGCCTCCGGTCACAGGCTCAGCTGTACAGTAAATTAGGACAGGCAGCAACAGGACTGCACAATCCTCAGACAGAGATTGCTCTCACTCCCAGCAGGCAGAGGCTGAAGTGAAGAGGCAGGAGCCTTTGTTTCTCCCATGTAGCATCTACTTCAAGGAGAGATAATGCCAGAGCTCCACAACAAAGGTTTACATGGAGGTACATGACCAAGGCTCACAGCCTTCTCCTGCTGTGTTCATGGCTCAACAACTGGATACTGACATCCCACTACAGCTGTATTCCCTGCAGCCTTGAGAGCTACACTGAAAAACCCAGATTGCCATCTGCTTTATTTTGCGCTCAGGAATTAAAAAAAAAAAAAAAAAAAAAAAAAAGAAACATATCCCCCCCGCAAAAAAAAAAAAAAAAAAGCAAGTCTATCCCCTCTGCAAATATAATACCTTCAATTTCACTTCTTTTTCCCTGCAGCATAGGGAAAGTAAAGATAGGAAATCAATATGTTCATAGAAAAAATAAACATCTAAAGTTCCCATAAGAAGAAGAAACTACAGGGCTATGGCTATAGATGTCTTAATGATGGCAGAACAGGTTGGATTAATGTGCTGAGGTAAAAGACTAACAAATAGAGAGGGATAAACTGCTTTTAGATTAAATGCTACAGATTACAGCATCCTTTTTCAGAAGTCACTGCACACTGCAGCCAAAGCACAGGGAGGTTGCACACAGCCTTTGCACAGGAACTGTTCCTAAAAACACCCACCCCAGGAACGTTGGTGAGGAGTCTGTGCAGCTCCAGGAACTGGACACTTGTGTTTAAAACAAAAGCTGTTGGCATCAGCCAAGCAGCTCAAAAAGGCAGCTTCAGGTCTTGTTTTCTTCTTTGCCCCTGGGAGGAGGAACTTGCAGCACGGAAGGAGGAGACGGTGTAATAAAAAGGAGACAGGAAGGTCTCCAATAGGCTCCGAGTCCTAAAGATAGCAATGAAACTAGCATGAAGGGAAGGAGGAAATCACCCTCCCACATAAGAGGAAACCCCAAAATAAAACCTTTTGGCAGATTGTAAAGGCTTTAGTATTCAATAAAAAGAATGAGCTGCATGAGAACGCAAAAGAGCTTTAAAGGAGACAGAGAAAGCACAAACAAATGACATATGAAGAAGTTTTTTCAGTCACCCTTCTGTATCACTATTCCATTTTTGATAGGTTTTACTGGCTTTTCTATTTGATTGAAACTATGCACTAATTAATTATATGAAACAGAATAAGTTTTCAGTAAGTTTTCTGAGTTAGGTAAAAGTTCAGTTCTGAAGGTAAAAGTTCAGTTCCTAGTGGGCATTCCATCTGGGGCTCTCGGCCTGGTCCTGGCCTTCCTGTCTAAGACTGGATCCAGTTCCACAGAGGCAACAAATCCACAATCATAAAAAATTAATAAAATTTATTTAATATTTGCATCAGGCTCAACTATAGCCAGATGAAAGAAAAACTCAGAGGACGAAGATCTAACTGCAGTTATTAAAGCACTCATGTCTGAAAAAAATTGCAGAAGTGAAGGTAAGTTATCAACCTATCCCAAGACAATATATAAAATGCATCCCTGTCTGCTTCAGACTGAAGGATTATTTAAATTACAGCTAAGAAAACAACTCCAAAACCCTTAACCCAGAACATGCAACTCCTTAAATCTTCACCTATGAACACCTAAATGTTGCTTTAATTCTACTAGGAGTGAATAGTAATTAGGCTCAATTAAAAAAAGTTGTTAAAAAAAGTAATAGAGTACAAAAGATGATGTTATCATTTGCAAAAAAAAGAAGTGCAATTTAAAGGCATAGCACAACTGGATTTTGCTAACAGATACAGATAAAGAAATAAAATTACTATACTAATGCAGTCCAAGTTTTCTGTCAAATTAGCAGTTGGTAACATCGCCTGTTACACGCTTGATACTGAAAAGCAAAAAGTAGGAAAAGCTACTACCTACTTTTCTTCTTTCAATTTTAGGTGTCCCAAATTAAATGGCAAGTCCTCCATCTGACAGAGGCACAAAGTTCCAGAGGGCAATATATTACACTTATCACAGGCACCTGTTCTACAAAGGGCACAGATTATTTCTGGGGGTGGGTTTTGTTCTTTGTTGATTATTTGAGGAATGCAAACAATGAGTTCAACTGGACACCAAAGTTTTAGCTGGTTAAGGCAAGATGTGACAAGATTCTTCAATCTGCTTAAGCTAAAAGACAGTATAATTGTTTTTGTCTTTGGTTATGCCATTTTTGTATAGAGCATGTCTATAAAGAATAAAAGTACAGCTTTTACTTTCATTTCCAGCAGTGATTATGGAATTGGATTGCAAATAACACAGGCAGTGCACATTGTCAAAGGAGATTTTGAGACCAAGTGAAAAATAGGTCTTACATAGTTAAGAAAAAACTTCTAAATATAATAAAATACCAAAATTGTATTTTTGATACAGTAAAATTGGCAAGAGATCATATTTTTCAATTTGACAAAGACCTATGCTGGGTTAGAGAATAGAACCCTTATGTTTCTTTATTTGTGGTTTTAAGTTATAAAAAGGTTTATGGATTTGATCCAAAGGTCAACAAAGCATTGGTACCCTTCATTGATTTGAATGGGCTTTATAGTCTTATGCTGTAGAGAAAGAATGTTCCTGTTCTCCTGATTTTTACTGGTTTAAATTTCTCTGCAAGCAATGGAGCATTAATCTTTCATTTGCTCACACAGAACCAAGAGCAAAGTTGAGGTCTCTAATTTTCAAAGGGAGACAAAAGCAAATCATAGCTGGTGGTAGATATAAATTTAGATTCTTCTTAGCAGAGTAGCTACTCTTGCTGTTTTTTTTACTGTGCTAGAACTGGTACAGAATGTGTGCAAGAAGAGTAAGGATCAGTTTTAAGTCAGTGAAAGACTTTCCCAATGACTCCAGCCAAATTAATTATAAGCAGCAGAAACTTAAGGAAGATACTAGCTTTAGCTGCTCCTAATTTCTATAGACATCCCTGATAAAAGGAGTTTTCTTTTTGTCCCAATTATCTGGATCAAAAGAAAATGGTAAAGAAATCAGTAAAACACATCTTCTCATACCAGAATTATCCTGTGATCAGCTAAGCCATGTGGAAGTAAAGTAAAATTCCCAGTGACATTTCCATTACTAGAGAGAACCAAAAAGTTGTCAAGAACAGCAGTAATAGTATAACAAAGGAAAACATGAGCTGCTGACAAAGCAATGGTCACACATTTTAGTGCTTATCACAGCAGCTGATACTTAAGAAGGTAGAAAGAAAACTTATCAACAAACAAATCTAGCCAGCAAATATCAGTAAAAAATAATAATTCACTGGGAAAGAGCTTATTAGGATTAGAAGAAAATAACCACAATTTTCATTATCCTGAGATAAACCTCCAGACCTAAAGGAAACATTTCTAGAAAAAGACAAAAAAACCTCATAGGTGTCTCAATGTATGAAGATACATCCCAGCAAAAAGACATTCATTACCTTAATGGGCTGTAAGGGTTGGTTGCCTTTCAATGACCCTCAGAACCTTACAGGTTTAAGCAGAGACATACACAAGTCAACAGTATCAGTGGCTGGTGTCACAGTCAACCACTGTAACAGAAAGGATAGTAGCCATGCAGAGGGGAATTAAAGCAACTCTGGAATCTAGAGAAAGATCTGTTCAGAACCTACCCAGGTGACAACTGATTTATCAGTGGAGCTTTAGAGGTAGAAGTATCCTTCCCTTCCTCTTTCCTATCTCTTTCATCTGAAATACAGTTTGTTTGCTTCAAAGTCTTTCAAGTTTAGACTGAGAATTATAACTGTTGTGATACTGGGAGTGATCAGTGTAGGGAATTTTCAAAGATTTATCTGAATCCTCAATTGCCTGACACTTTTAAAAGCTGGTCCATTGTCTAAGATGATTGCTCCTTCCACCATCCAATATTTTCTAAATTCTCATTAAATACAGCTGGACCATCTTGACACCTTATGACAGAAAATTACAAGGAACTGCTGAAAAGTTTTTCACATAGCTGCAGTCTCTGGAACAAAGTAAAGAAACGCTTCAGCAGACAAATGTAGTCTAATCAGCCTTCTAAACATTTAGACTACAGGGAAATAAATAAAACTAGAGCAGGAGATACTAATCTCCAGGTCCAACTTTAACAACAATCCTCAGTTCCTCAGGAGTTCTTAAAGGAATGAAAACCAAAAGAAATAGACTAAGAAAGAAGGCTTTCCTCTTTATTCCTAAGGAAAACTGGAATTACCTAACCCTTTAAAGAATGAAGGAAATGTGATTCCCATTCTCTCTCCATGTCTACCTCTGACATATGCCAAAGTGGAAAGAAAACAAAAACCATAGGACTTCGGAGGACTTGGAAGACTTTGGAGAGTAAACTTTAAGAACAGAAGCTTTGCATCACTGAAGAAGGCAAAATCACTGAGTAAGAATCTCCTCCTTTTGCTGTGCAAGACCTTATTTTCTTTCAGATCTTTTTCTCAAAATCCAGCTCCTGAAAGTCCTACACAGAAGTGTTCTTTCAATTTGGAAAAATGAGAGTAGCTGACTTACTTCTGGTAGCTGACTGATGCTACCAGAAGTAAGCCTCTTAGCTAGTCTCACTAAAGAAAGAATATGACAAAATTACTTGTTTCCAGGTCCAGGTGTTGGAGCTGCTTCAATTCCATCTCATTTCAAGAAGTGCCAGCTGATGGCAGCTGGGTGTGCCAGACAAATGGACCGGGAAGATGTGAATCCTCTAGTGGAGAGGACTCAAAACTCCCAGATCATGTAAATGTACATGCCCTCAGACTGTGCTCAAGCTTGCAAGGGAATCTTGAAATGCCTTTTTGCTCACATACAAAAGTCTCTAACTTGCTTATCTCTACACTTCCTGAGGAAAGAGATCCCGCCCTCTTGTGTAGCTGAACAAGTACGCCCAGTCAGAGTCCTGACACATTATACCAGGCTGGCTGGATATAACACTCTATGCCATTCCTGAGCCTGCTTATTTTCTAATCAGGTTGTCTTCAGGGGTCAGCCATTGANGTCAGGTTGTATTCTGACTCTGTCAGTGGTATTTTTATACTATTTTATTTTACTTTATTTTACTTTATTTTACTGCTTTTCTTTTGCTGTTATTAAATTGTACTTCTGACTTGGAGTCTCTCACTGGTTTTGCTGTCAAACCAGCACACATTGATAAAGCCAAATGTACATAAACAAACTCTTCCAACAATGTGGATAAACTTAAGCAAGAATAAGCTCTAAGATGTGGACGAAAACTTAGTGGGATTGAGGAGCTTCAGAACTGTCATATTGCCAAGTACAAACTGCCTAAAATTCAACTTATCACTGAACCTGAGAAAAATAGTCAAAGATTGACTCAATGCCCTCCAGGTGATACCTTTGGAAAAACTGAAAAGGCTGCTCACTGTAGATTTTCTCAATGTATCTTTTCTTTGCACAGGTAACTTCTAATAATTCATGTGACTGGCATGCACTTGTACTGATAAAAATATTTTTCAATTTTAAGATCATACAATAGATATGCCAGCACAGAAATAAGTCGTTCTAAAAACAGCAATTCTCTGCCACATTTTCATTCACATTCCTGTTTCAAATTAAGGCTGCTGTATTTATGCTGTCATCTATTAAAATTAACACAAAAAAATTACAGGTGCTTCATGAGTGCTTATGCTGTATAGAGGTAAATCACGTATTTTTAAAAAACTGTTCAGAATTTTGTTAGAAGTCAGAACTTGAATGCCAAGGACCACAAGACCATTGTTAATACACTTCAATTTATTATTTTATAGGAAATCAATTTCAATTAAAATACTTCGAAATAGTGACTGGAAAAAATCTATAATATTGATCTTATGGGGGAACCAGCACAGTTAAAATCATTAATCATACTTCAGCATGTCATAAAACACTAGGCTTTATGATCAAGTCAAATAAAGACTTTAAAATAACCCACCCTTTCCTTTGTGGAATATGACAGAGATCTGCATACTGCTTACTAAAAAAGAAACAGTTCATAACACTGCTGACTGCCTGTGTATAACTAAGTAAATGAAGGTGCTCTATCATATGAAGCATAAATGCCATTAAGAGTAAACCTTTATTTGAATAGAACCACATTCATTTTTAAAATTACAATACAGAAAAGCTTTTAAAGAATGTGAATGAAGAAGCTTTTAAATAAAACAGGTTCTTTTTACACAACATAGAAAAGCAACTTCACAAAGGCATAAAAAGGAGAGGTTTTTTTCCTGCCTCCCTTGAATCTTTCCAGTAATTAGAAATTTTTATTGCACAGGCCATAAATGCTAGTAACAACGGGAAGAAAAATGCTTTTGAACTCTTTGGCAACACTCATCTTCAGGGATTCAGACCAGCAAAACTTTATTCTTACATTTTCTAAAAAGCTTTAAGTGACTTTCATGTTTGTTAGAACTGCCAATATAGTGAAACACTTTACAAACAGGACACATTCATGTAGGTGCAGCAATACCAGTTTCATAAAATCAGCAAGATGATGTTACCAAAACTCATCAGAGTGAAGAGGGAAATTCTTCCATCCAGCTTTCAGACCAATTTTTTTTTAGCATAGGAGTTTACACCTAGGCTTAGCAAGTAGGAATTTATCTGATCCACATTTAGTCATCTCCCCTGTAGACAAATACATCTGCCAACCATTCCAAGTGTCTGTAATAATCGACAGAGAGCAACAAGTATAGTTCATCTGATGTGTCTGGGGTGTGACTGCTGGATTTGAAATACAGAGGATGTGCAGCTACTACTGTATGCACATGACAGTAGGATTGCTTAGAGTCTCTGTGGAAGGCAGAAGTACTCAACTGAAGGCATGCCAAGTTAGGCTCTGGCACTTTTGTCACCAGTGAGGCTGCCAGTGATGATATTTTGGTTTGTAAAAAACTTCTTGTGAACAACTTGTTTCTTAAGACTGTCAGACAGATTCTCAATGGATACTAAAGAATTAGGCAGGACAATACTCTTCCAAATGCACCAATTCTGAATGCTGGAGAGTCCAAGGGAAAGGGACCACAAAGAGGGAACAGGATCCAGGGATCTGCCTACGCATAATCTGCTACTGCTAGAGGCCAAGTAGTGGGACAGAAGGATACTGGATCCAACTGAGATGGCACTCACTGTCTTCTTATTTCCAATGCTATACACTCAGTTTGACAAAAAAAGTGTTAGTTGATGAAGACAGTCAGGACTGAAAGAGAAGCAGAAGTTCCATGCACTTTCTAAGGGTTCAAAAGTATAGTCAGGGCTCTAATCTCCTCAGTTCTTTTATAAAACAACTATCAAAGGCATGTAGCAACAGGACAAGGGGTAGTGGCTACAGAATGAAAGAGGGTAGCTTTACATTGAACATCAGGAAGAAATTCTTTACTTTGAGGGTGATGAGGCATTGGAACATGTTGCTCAGAGCTCTAAGTTTTAAATGCCCCATCCCTGGAATTATTCAAGGCTACACTGGATGGGACTTTGAGGAACCTGGACTAGTGGAAGGTGGCTGGGTGTGCCTATATGGCAGGAGGGTTGGACCTAGATAGCCTTAAGGTCCCTTACAACCCAGACCATTCTAGAATCAATCCTATTCTATGTCTGATTTCTGGAAAAATCTCATCAGAAATCACAATTATGTTACATTGTAAATGGCACCATATTACAATATGATTTATATAAACTCTGTGTACCTATTCCTGGAATCCCTTTTACCAGCCTGTTCCTTGTGAATGGGTGAAAACAAGTGATTTCCACTGGCACTGATCACAAACAGCTGTTGTTAAATAACAGACGGACTGCTGAAAGCTTTTTATTTAGCTAAAAGTCTTTCATGACTGCTGCAGAACAAACAGCAATAGTTTCTTTTTTAATTAAACTTTGAGAAAAATTGTTTTTTCTCTTTCCAATTTACATGAGTGAGAAAATACACACATATATATGTGTGATTTTATATATATTTAATATATATTCATCAAACATGTAAGACAGTATTGGGTATGCATTAGTTCACAAGGACTAAACATTCCAGACCAAACTGACCAGTAGGCTGACTTCTGAGAAAGTTGAAAAGCAGGAATGAAAAGAAAATCAACATTAATAAAAAAATGAGAAAACCAGACAACTGCAATCATGATCTTGCAGTCATACAAAACAGCTAATACTACATTACCATTAGACTGAGTTGCAATACTATTTATAGAAACACATAAAAATGGAAGTATATCATAATATTATACAGCTAAAATCTTGCCAGTGAAGTTCATCAATACAAATTTCATAGGTCCTATATTTCCTTATTCATATTCCAAACTAATATACTACACAAATTGAAGGACAATTCTGTGCTAAATGTATCCAGAGTACATTACAATGTATTGTCCAGTGTATTGGAACTTATTTTATCTGTCAGCTGAATCACTTGGTTATTTGATATGAATATGTATTAGCATCACAGCAACAGCTTAAAGGTAACTAACAGTCCCACAGCAATGCAATGGTCTGCCAGGGACCATTGATTGCATTGCAAAGTATATTCTTCAGGTTAGAAACCAGACACATGAAATTCAAATAACTGAAGCCATAGATGGAATTTGATATTTATCATCACTGATGCATGTATATTAGCTATTTATCTTTGCTCAGATACACACTCCACATATAATATTGTGTTTCAGCTAAAACAAATGAAAACCATACAGAACCCCTAAGTGCATACTTGTAACCTGAAAAAAATATTTTCAGACATCAGACATCTGCCTAAAGTCTGAAAAGCCTCTCATGAACAACCAAGGCTCTGATTCCAGAGCTACATCCTCTGTTAAGTGCTGAAACTGTCCTTGACTGGAGTGGGAAAAATACAACAAAGACTGCTCTTTTGTAGTCTAATGGGTGGCAGCAAAACCGTTTTACAGTCTTGGAAAGTAGTGTTAAGAACAAGTGCAATGATTCTTGCAGTTGTACAGGAAAAAAGGACATACAATAGAAAGGAGTAAAAGGGATATGGACATTTAGTGAAAATAAACCTGTACTGAGAAGAAGGTTAAGATTTCTTTACCTATAATCAGGCAATTTAGCATGCTGAGTTCTGGAACACAGTTTTCATGCTACGATAAGGGATAAACTACTGTTATTGGGTAATTTCTGACAGTGCTTTCATAATACACTTTGTGTTCATCTCACAAGGTCTCTCAGAGATTCTGGAGCATAACAGGAGCACAGAGCAAAGGAAACCAGCTGGGAATTAAGCTTGCTGGAGCTCTTCTGAAAGAGCAAGTATTTTTTTCCATGCCTTGAATAGGTGCCATGTATGCAACATATGCAAAAAACAGTTGCATAGTACTCTGTGCTTTGGGAAGAAAGGCCCTTCCTGACTAGCTGCAAGCTTCAGGGTTAGGCAAAAGAAAAAGGTAAGGTCAAAAAAATGAAAACAAGTGATGTCTGTTAAGAAGACAGTCAAGACTTCAAATGCTGCAGGCCTTGAAACACTACAGGTATATGAAACAAAGATTCCTTGGATGCCAAAACTGAGTTCAGAATGTACACAGAACGTTCTTCTTTGCTGGGGTGACAAAGAAATGTACTGATCTCAAGCAATATTTCATCCTGGAACATGAAGGACAGTAAGCAATAACATTCAGGTACCACAGGATGCAAAGGCTACACCAGGGGAACAGCAAGCTGGAATTGCTTTCTCTTAACTCACTGACCTTCCAGTCCTGCGCTTGGCAAGTTCCTGTGTTCTCAAAAGTTCTGACCACAGAAGTCCCTTTTCAGCCAGGTGTGTAACTCCAAATCATTCATGCTGTGTTCTGGAGCCATCACAGCAGGAAAGGTCTTATTATGTGGGAAATCAGAAGATGGGACTGAGTCCAGTACTTTTAAGTTTTGATTATGGAAAATGACAACAAATGTCACATGTAGTGATGAAACCTGGTACAACAATGCTCAGGCTCCTCCCAGCTTTGATATCCATATGGACAAAGCAGATAGGGTGAACAGGAAGTAGCATCACGTTTCTAATAGATGGGGAGGATTCCATGCCAAATTTTCATCAAGGCTGCCTTTAGCACTAACAGGCTGATAATGCTGCCAAAATCCTTGCAAAACACTTCTGCTAAGGAGGGTTTCATGGTCCTGACTTACCACACATACCCTGAAGGCAATGTTTCTGTTACAAAGTTCCTCTAAAATCCAGTGAATGATCCATCACTAGAACACAAGGCTCTCACTTGTTCTTTGATCAGTTATAAAATCATAGAATATTCTGGGTTGGAAGCCACCTTAAATGTCGTCTAGTTCCAACACCCCTGACATAGGCAGGGACAACTTTCACTAGACCAGGTTCCAATCTGGCATTGAACACTTCCAGAGATGAGGCAGCCACAGCTTTTTGGGGCACAGTTTCAGTGCCTCACCACTCTCACAGTAAAGAATTTCTTCCTTATATCCTATCTAAACCTACCCTCTTTCAGTTTGAAGCCTCTATTCCTTGTCCTATCCTCGTCCTTGAAAAGTCCCTCTCCAGCTCCTTGTAGGTTGCCTTTAGGCACAATAGAAAGCTGCTGTAAGGTCTTGTCTCTCCAGAGCCTTTTCCAGGCTGAGCAATCCCAATTCTCAGCCCATCTCCACAGAAAAGGTGCTCCATCCCTCTGATCATCTTCATGGTCCTCCTCTACTCACTTCAACAGGGCCATGTCCTTCTTCTTTGGGGCCCCAGAGCTGGATGCAGCATTCCAGGTGGGATCTCATGAGAGCAAAGCAGAGGACAGAATCACCTGCCTTGACCTGCCAGTCACACTGCCTTTGATGCAGCCCAGGACACATTTGGCTTTCTGGGCCACAAGTGCTCATTACCAGCTCATGTTGGGCATCTCATTAACCAACACTCCAAGAGTTCTTCTCCCCAGGGCTGCTTTCAATCCATGCTCCACCCAACCTGTATTTGTGCTTTGGATTGTCCCAACCCAGGTGCAGGACCTTGCACTTGGCTTTGCTGAAAATCATGAGGATTGCAAGGGCCTACCTTTCCACCCTGACCTGGCCCCTCTGGATGGCATCCCTTTCCTTTGGAGTGTCAACAGCACCACTCAGCTTGGTGTCTATGGCAAACTTCTGAGGGTGCACTGGATCCCACTGTTCATGTCACTGACAAAGATGTCAAACAATGCCAGTTCCAATGCCAGGCCCTGACAAATGACACTTATCACTGGTGTCCACTTGGGACATTGAGCCACTGACCACATCTCTTTCAGTGTGACCATCCAGCCAATTCTTTATCCACTGAGTAATCCATCCATGAAAACTATCTCTCTCCAATTTAAAGAAAAGGATGTCATGTGGGACAGTCTCAAATGCTTTGCATAAGCCTGATTAGATCATACCAGTAGTTCTTTCCTTACCCATCAGCCCTGCAACCCCGTGATAGAAGGCCACCAAATTTGTCAGGCACAATTTGCCCTTAATGATGATATGTTGGCTGACACAACACATCACCTCCTACTTCTTATGTGCCTTAGCATGGTTTCCAGGAGGATGTGTGTTTAGGAATACATTCAGTACAGGTAGCTCAGTGAGCAGCTGCAGTGAGAGCTGCAGATTGATCTCTGGCTGGCAGGAGCCTGAGGCAAGAGGCTGAGAACTGGAACCGACCCTTTGCAGTGCAAAGAGCCCAGGGACCCGTGGCACCAGCCAGGTGACCAGACACGCAGAGACACAGCAGGAGCCAGTGACTCAGCAGGAAAAGCCCAGAGTTTCCATGGCTTAGACCATAAGGATACAAAAGCCCAGGGTTTCCTTTGTTCTGAAACAGCAGCTCAAGCTGTTACTTTGTTGCTGTACCGTGATAAAGCTATTTAAAGAATTCAGAGGTCTGAGACCCGGCTATGGGAAACCCTGGGCTGAGCTGGAAAGGAAACCTTGCTTGCCTGTGAGAGTGGTGTGTGTGTAGGGAGTCAAGCTGTGCACACATCAGCCTGGAGCCACCCACTGTGGAGGGGCTTTGCTTTCAGCACTGAAATCTCTGGTAGCGAGAGTGTGACTGCCCAAGAATGGTCAGACTTAGAAAGTTCCCTTAACAAAGGTCATTTGTTCCATGATCTTGCTGGGCACAGAGGTGAGACTGACCAGCCAGTAGTTTCCTTGGTCTTCCTTTATACAGTTTTAAAAAATTAGCGTTCCCATCATTGGTACTTGATTGGACTGCCACAACTTCTCAAATATGATGTACAGTGGTATAGGAACTTCACCTGTCCTTCAGGACCTGTGGATACACCTCATCAGGTCCCATAGACTTGTGCACCTTTGGGCTCCTTAGATGTACTTGATCTTGATCTCCTACAATTGGTTCTTCATTCTCCCAGCCCCTGCCTTTGCCTTCTGTGGCTGGAGAGACCTGCCAGTGAAAATTGAGGCAAAAAATGTGTTGATTACCTCACCTTTCTCCATGTTCTGGGTAACTATATGTCCCATTTTCATCCAGAGGAGACTCATATTCACCCTAGTCTTCCTTTTTTCACTGGTGCACCTACAGAAGATTTTCCTATTGCTGCTGATAGCTTTAATTCTATCAGAGCTTTAGCTTTCCTAACCTGATTCCTGCTTCTCACTTTCTCTGCATTTCTCCCAAGCTACCTGTCCCTGCTTCCACTCTTTGTAAGGCTTCCTGTGTTTGAGTTTGCCCAGGAGCTCGTTTATCCATGAAGGCCTTATAGGATTTTTTGCCCGATTTCTTTATTGTTAGGATGCATCACTCCTGAATTCAGATGAAGATGCAACTTTGATGGGAACATATGTATTTTAGTAACTGAGCATAAGTGCAGGATGAGCAGAAAACTTAGTAAAGAAATAATTTCAACAGGAATCAACTGCTGAGATGATTTTTAATGAAGCACAAAGCTTTATTCTAACATGTTTTGCCAAGAGGAGAAATACTGTCCTGGCTGTATATTCAAGTATCACTTTGCCCTATATGAAAGTCAAGAGGAACTTAGAAGGGGGCCTAGTATCATCCTAAACGCAGGTTATCTTTTAATCCAAATCCAAACATGCTTCTCAAGCTCAGCCCTATGAGCAGATTGCTGTCTGTGGATACTTGGCTCAGAAACACACACAGCACTATTCTACCACTTTGAGGACAGTCTCTTCTATGCTAGGCCAAAGCAGGGCTCACACTGAAAAATCTCAGAATAACTTCTTCCTTCTCCGTGTGGTTATGTAAGGCTTTTTATAAAAAAATGATCTTTCAACTCAGGCTTACAGTGATAACAGTATAATAATGGTGTTTCCAACAATGTGCAGCTCTCCCCAAGAGACATTGGAAGATATTTTGTCAAATTAGTTCCTCAACATCACTAAGTCTGGGAACAAAGTACAGATCAGTAGTTGGGCCTGTGTCCTTCTATCCTAGTGGAGGCTGGAATAGCATTTCTACCAATAATAGCCTCAATCAGGTAGTTCTTGCTCCAAAGAAAAGTCTCCCTAAAACTCAAGACAAGACTTCAATTACACAGTCACATACTATTTTGGCTTTAAGAGACTGGATGGTGTGTCTTGAATGAAGAAGCATGAAATGGTTTTAAGTCATTTTCTGAACAGGAGTAGAAAAGAATGCTACTGAGTTTTAGAAATGAGGCTAACTTTCTCTGCAGACAACAGAACACAAAGCCACTTAAAATATCTGGTAACTATTATATAATGCTTTTTTAAAACTTCCTCTGTTCGATTCAGCTTCAACTGGGGTATGTACCGAAGTCAGTGGAAGTCTTTTTGCTGACATCAATGGGTTCTGAATTAGGACCTCATTGCTTGCAACCCAGCTTGAGTGCTACATTAATTCAGAAATGGGTTTTAACAGCTTCTTTCACCTAACAGTCTCCTGAGCTGTGCACTGAGAGACAGAGGGCTTTTTCCCCTCTTTTTGGAGGACAGCAAGGCACCGCATAGCAATAGCTACTGTGTGACCTGGACTTTGCAAGTGGAATTTCCAAAAGGCAGAAGCAGCTTTTTGGAGAAAAAACGTTCTCAAAGCATTCTCCAAAACAAACAAACAAACCACCCCCCCCCCCCTCCCCAACAGTTACAGAAAGCTATTCCAGTAACAACCTGGATTAGGAACATATAAATCATAATAGGAATATGAGTGGACACAGTTTGGAGAAACTGGGAGAGGGGACAGAACCAGTTTTGGAGAACAACTGACATACCAAGAGTTTTACAAGTTGTACTGTGGTTGAGAAATAATATCCTAACCTTAGTACTTCCATCAAGCACTTTCAATGGACACAAACTCCAGCTTGGTATAAATGAGGTGATAAGGAACTGTCATCCTGTCACTCACTGTCCCCTCACCCTGGAATCATACAATTAACACAGCTTTGCTGCACAGGGGTATGTTCTTATAAAACTGTTGTTCTGCCCATAACTTCAGCTCTATTTAAGAAGATGTAAGTAAACAGAGTTTTGGTTCCTTTAGCTTTTTAAAAGAAAGAGTCTGCTTAAGCACTCTGTTTTTATTCACCTGGGAGATGCCTGCTTTCATACTATCCTTGGTGGACCAATAGCACATGAAGATTATTGGCTTTCAGACAAGAGGTTTTACAGTCCATCAGGTCCATTCATGGATTTGTTTATTAACATGGTATTTGTATTGTTTTACTGATATGAGTTTGGATTAGTGCCACGGTTTTCTTCCCCACAAGGACAGAGAGCTCTTGCTCCCTCACACAGCCATTCCCAGCTTAGCTCTGGAACACAGGGCAACAAGCTCTTGTGGCTGGCAGTGACACCAGTGGCCACCCAACCCTGAAAACCATAGTTTTGAAGGCAGTGTGTTTTGTCTCTCCAAGGTGACCCACCCTACTACCAGCAGTGGGTACTGACTCTCATGCCTACACTGTAATAGACCTCAGAAAAGCAAGGAATAAATTCTTTTGACAGAAGTTCTCAGACTGAGCCATTTTCCCAAGGATATGTTGGAGTGGCTCTGAAGTGCAGCACAATGGCCAACACCACTGCGAGGGAAGACAGCTGGAGCTGCAGACCTCCAGCCTTTTGTCAAGCCTGTGCTGCCTTTCATAAAGCACACGATGTCATGCCTTTACAGGATCAGAGTACATAATGTTCCCTCTGCATGGCAGAGAGAGACTACATTAAATCCATGCATCCAGTGCTAATCTGTCCTTCACAGTCCATTCATTCTTTTACCAAAGTCCAAACTTGTATCCTAAACTGCATGGGCAAAGAATAGCTCTCAAAGGATGCTGCCCTGAATTCCTTGAAATGGCAACCATTGCTGCCTGATTGAGCATAAGTAATACACCAGTTGATGTGTCCAGAGGGGAACCAGAGAGAAACAACACAGAACACAGAAAATACATAGTTCTCAATGCCAAATCCAAGTCTATGCAGGAATCTACCTGGACAGCAGTGATCAACTGATCCAAATTTATACCTAATGTGTCTTCATTGTCCCATATCAATCAAATCTCAACTTTCATAAGCAGGCCAGTAACAGTGATGGTGGATGCCCAGAACTTCACAGTCCATCAAACTCTCAAGTAACATTCCAGATGCAGTGGAAGAGAGAACCCGGCCAACACTGAAGAAAAGGATGTAGGAATGGATAAAGGGAAAAAGAAGAGTTCTAAACATCTGGGGAAGACATTCATGCTTCAGCATGTGCACTACCTTTGACATGAAACAAGATGAGGCAAGCTTCTATTAAGAGCTCATGACAAAACAAAGGAACCCTAAAACTCCTCATCACAATCCACAAGACACTAAGCTTGAAGAAACAATTCCAATGAGACTTCAGCTCTTTCAGATAAAATGCAGCTTACTCAACTAATCAGAGTTTTTCCCCAAACACAGTGAGCAAGGCTTAATTAGGAACATAATGTAATGTGTGAAGGACATTTTGTTAAAAATACACTGCATGTTCTGAGGAACTCTGTTTTTTTCTTAGTGTGACATACAACAGGCACTGAACCAAAACACCACAGAAGTATGTGGTTTATGCTATCCCACTGGACTACCAAACAACATTTAACATTGAGAAAATATTGCAGATAAATAGTAAAGGATGTCTAAATGTTCCTTTACAGTATTGCCACAATGACTGCTTTTCTTCCATGCTACCACAGCCATTGCTGGAGAGCTAGCAACAAAAGTAATAATAAAACTTCTACACCTTATTTGGAAAATATATATAACCTTTTCTGGTATTCCTTCTTCTCTGTCTTTTAATCTAGACTTCATATTGAGCCCTGTTTTATATTTTCTTAGCAGCAAAAATTAGAAGCACTCTATTCAAGTCAATAAAATGATTGCAACATGAAGAAGGAATCAGCCATCTGCAAAAAACAGTCTAACAGGTAATTTTCCACTGACAGCTCTTACCATAAAACAGGTTACAGAAACTAACACTGGGTTTATCTAACACTGTGTTTTATCTAACACGGAAAGTAAACAATTAATGTAAAATGGACAATTCTTTTAAAGAGAGTAGGTCCTCCATCTGTGCCCTTTATACATAATTATTTTCATCTTAGTAAGCCAACACTTAAGAAGGACCACCATCAAATTGCAGATGGAGTCTATTCATGACACAAAACAGGCTGTTGAACATCTCTATTTGTTTATGCATTATTTTACCTTTTGTTCCCCCCTTGGAAAGCATGTGGAATCTGTAAGATATTTTCACGCATCATTTCCTCTAGAAGAACATCAAGTCACCTTTTATGCCCTCAGGCAAACTTCTCTTATCTGATCTCAGTAACCATCCCTATCAAAATTATTTTTCATACCTTGTGTAAGCAGCTGGAGGTTTCGGACCTCTTCTCTCACCTTCAGCTGAAGGACTTGCTGCAGAATGTGCTGTCTCAGGCTTTCCTGGGCAATGCCCATTCGTTCAAGCTTTTTGTCAGTAAGTCTCAGCAAAGCACGGCCTGGAAGCAAAAGCCAAAGAGAAAAATCACTCAAGGATTTCCATTAGTGCAATAGACTCACTCTGACATCATAATTTGCTACAGAAAAAATTCTCAGCCCTGAAATACCTCATTCTGAGAGGATATTGTTCCATCTGTTTAGGTACTCCCTTACTGTTAGATATTTATGTGCTACTCCTCCCTTTTCTATTGTTTTTCTGTATTGTTTTGGTGCTTTGTGAGATACAGGGATGTAAAACAGGTCTCTTGTGCCATTTTAGACAACCAGTTGCTTTTCTTAAGGGCCAGTTGGTCTCCCGTGGGTAGGACAACACCCATAAATCTATAACTGACATAGGTGCCTAAATAGACTCTCACCTATTTTCAAGTATCATCTCAAGAAACGAATGAAAACCAATGACTGTGGGTTTTACAAATTAAATCAATTTAAGATGTACCAAGGATGAATATTGATGCAATTCCGATACGACTATAGTTTAGCAACACCATTTCCCAGGATGGGAATCCTGGGATTCTGTTGCTAAACTATAGTACTTCATGGTTCAGCCTTCCAAATCCCTCTTAACATCAAACTATCACAGCAAAATTGAAAAAAAAAAAAACCAAAAACCCAGAGATTTCTATCAATTATATCTAAATCATTTCCGAAAAATATTTTGTCCGACTATAAAAAGACACCTGCCCAAGTATAAGGAGCCTGTGGTCTTTGCAGGCATTCACTCCCAGTTTGTGACTTATCTTTAGTATTAGGTTAATGTTGAAACACAGTCCCAGGCAGACTGTAAATGTTAAAAAAAAAAAATCAAACAATCTACATTCTCCTGATTTTACTAGTGGAACTCTGACTCCATCTTTTGGGCATGGCTATGCTATAAATAAACAGGAGCAAGGCTGTACACTGGCTGAGCCAACAATAAGGAAGTATTTGAACCAAGCAGAGAACCAAACCATCAGGCAGAATTTTACCCTAGGAAGAAAACCAAAACTTACTTTCTTTGGTCTTCACCACTGCTGTGAGGTAGTACAGTAGGAGGAGTGTTGTGCAGCCCTCTACTGACAAATCAAACTGGAGCTACATCGGTACTACCTTGAAAATTACGTTTGGTTCACTTTTTTAAACAGGTTCAACCTTTTACCTCCTCTGCTTTTCAATTATTAAAAAACCCTTCTTTGACTTGTCAGGCCTTATTCTGAAACCAGAACAAGACAGCAAAGAGCACGTTTTCCCCTCTGCAACACAGCAACCCCTGTGCTACCATTACTGTGGCTTTTGGGTGAATGGTACAGTTTAGCTCATTAGAAAGTGTTATTCAACACAGCAAGATAAGGCCCTTATTCAACCTCTTTCCTTACAAAATAGCAAGGAGTAGAGAATTTTTATAATTATTTAATTAAAAAGTTTAAAATAGATGCTGAAAATTTAAAGGGGCACAGAATATCTGGCCCAAAGCAAGGAGTTAGCTGCATGCCTTTCACAGACTGCTAGATTTCACTCACAAGCAGTTCCGTAGCATCTTGATATGACACAATGTAAAATACTGGGATATTACTAATAATAAAGCAAGATGTTATTGATCAGATAAAAATGACAGCATTCATAGATTTTCTTCCCTTCTGTGTCTCTCAAACACTACATGCTACAAAGGATGACCTTTTGATTAGGAAACCTTTCTTTGAAATCACAAACAAGAAGAATGCTAAGGGTTAATGTAATAACAAAGTATGGAAATTAAATATCCTGCAGATCAATGCCAGCTGTCCAATTCCCCTGGTGATAAAGGCAGCAATAATGACTTCAATTTTTATATTGTCTTATCAAACTAAAAGATCTTAAAGCAATGTATAAAGCATGTACAACAGTTCAAGAGTATGGTCGGCAATGTCAAATTAGCAACTGAAAGCAGATAAAAATATAAGACACCAGTTTAAAGATCCATGCCAATATACATGTTATCTTAGGGCAGGGAGCCCGCAACAGTAATATGAAAAGACAGACAGAGGCCATGCATCTCATCCAGTGCCCTCCACCTCTTTTTGGCCATGGATAAAGTCACTACTCTTTCCTTCCTCTTTAGATCATACTCAAATCGTTTTTCTACCCCAGACACTGCCTTTGGAGGTTGAGTGTGCACAAAACAGAGACTCTCTTTTCAACTCTTGGCATGTCAGTTCCTCTGCAGCTTAGGCTCAAAGCACGATGCTACTGACTCATCCTCTCTGTAGCAGCTTGCACAAATTGCCTTAAATTAACTCTTTCTTGCACCAAATCCAAAGTGACATGTTGAGGCAATGATGAGGTAAGAAAGCAAACATCCAAATGTGGCATTTCAAGAATGCACTAAGGGACCTGAATGTGAAAATTTAATCCTCCCCATGCCTTCTTCCCCTCAACACTTAGAACAACAACATCCAAGCCACAACTGGAATAATTTTCATTCTGATACTAAATCATGCCTTTGAAAAGATATTTTTAGTGCCTGGACAAGTCACTAAAGCCAATTAGTCACTAAGGCCAAGATCAAGACAATCAGCTAATGATTTTGGATGCTTCCCTGTATAACTTCCTGTATTATGCATATCTGAAAGAGTAATCATTTTGTGTTAAGAACTCTGTTATTGAACATTGAAACCAACTGTCCAGAGAATTCATAGAGTCTCTGTCTTTAGAAGCATTCAAAACCTGTTTGACAAGGTCCTGAGCTGCACTTGTCCCTGCTTTGAGTAGATGATTGCCAGAGGTACCTTTCAACATCATCTGTTCTATGAAATAACCTGCACGAAGGAACTTGATCTAAAGATCTATTTTCTAAAATCTAAGATTAACAAAGGAAATTATTAAGAATACACAAAAGATGGCCATTTTATCAAGCAACATGGTTAAACAGAGAGACAGCCATACAGTAAAAATTGGGGGTAGACTTTTAATTTTCAGAGAGTGCAGATATATTATCAAAAGCAGAACATGTAACAGAAGTAATATTTTCTAAGAGTATACACTGATCTTTGCTAAGACCCAAGTAGAATGACCTTAACTACCATTGCAGGACAATTTCCCTACAGTACAGACAGACACTACCTCCTTAGATGTAGGAACTATCTGCCTAGTAGGGAACAGGACACTTTTTTCAAAAGCACCTAAACTAAGAGAACCACAAAGGTCCCAGTGACAAACACCTAGGCCTTGGTTGAGGGTAGCTGCAAGGCTGGAAACCAAATGTTTTAAACAAAACTCTACAACTCCCTCAGTATCTGTATGCATCTTTTAGCACCTAAACCCCAGCCCTCTCATACTCAGGGCAGATCAGCCATGGAGTGCACTGAGACACCCTGAGGGCAAACACAAAATATAAAACACTTTACGTCTTAATAATAGATTGATGGCCTAATTTTTTCTAATATGACTTAGCTGCTGCAGATCTCATTGAATCAAGCTGGGATTAGATGAAAATTTGAATGGAGGGAGAAACATTGCATGCCAGAGAATATTAGCATGAGTATAAGCATTGGTCCAATGAGGATGGCATTGGCCCTTGAGCAAGGAAGGCAGCATAGTCGGCTGTACCTAATCAGAAATGCTCAGACCTCCCTGCCTGGTATATCCTACTGCTCTTCCTCCAACTGCCAGTTCACAGACACACAGAAGGACACCTTGCAAGAAGCCTTGAAAGAACACTTGTGATGCAGGCAAAGGGACAGGTAAGCAAGGGCTTATTTAACATGGAAAGAACTGAAGAAATACAGGGAAACAAGAGCAGATAGCTAGTAAGAGGCTGATCTGACACAAAACCCTGAAGAAAACTGAGTAATTTAAAGGTGATGAAAATGATAAACCACCAGTGGGAACAAATGATGGTGTGAAATATGGCCAAGACAAGACAGGTGACCTTGTCTTCTGAGTACAATATGAAAGGTATACCTGATTATCAAGACAAGATGTTCAGTTTACTTACCTACAAAACCTAAAAAAACCAGGAAAATGAGATTGACTAAGCCTCTAAATTACTAAGATGAAAAATTTTTCAAGTTTATACTTAAATGATGCAAATGCAATTTTATTCTTAGTTAATAGATAATAGTGTGCTTCTCCAGTTTTTCAAATGTAGTGCTTTTGTGTTTACTTGAAATAGTCTGATTGCAGCTTTCCTCTTGCTTAAACAAGCTGATTGTTGGCTTCTCTTGACTACAGTGCTTAAAAACAAGCCTCCTTGGACATACCACGTAAGAAATTTCCATGACAAAGACACAGACATAAATACCATTGTTCAGGTGCCGGTGAGACACAAGTATAAAACTCTCATCACACACTCAGGAAAGAATGCAAACAAGAATGGGCAGAGAAAGAGGCTATGATTTCACAGTGAGGAACAGCAAAATTATGAGAGGAGGCAAGAAAAAGAATAGTCACCTTCAGAATGAGAATAGCTTCATGGTGGTGGGGGGGGACATGAACACTGGGAAGAGAGAACAATTATTAAACTAGAGAACTGACTTGAAAAGAGAACAAATGGATATTATACAATTGAGGATGCTGAGTTCAGAAATATATTTTAAAAGAAACAGCACAAACCAGAAATCAATTCAATTTTCAGAGAAAACTTGGTATGACTTCATGATGCTTTTCTGGATAACCTATCAGATCTTCTACAATCTTACATTTTCTGCTTTTCCCATGAGAATTTAAGAGCCAGTCTCTCCTTCTCATGCCTGTCTCATCACTAGTCAACCAGACACATCAGCCACTTTGTCATCAATGCCTTGTGGCAAATCTACAGCTTTTCTTGCAAAAACAGTTAGATCTGATTTGTCTTCTAATCATTTTAGCCCTAAGACTAATGCAGACTTCTTGGTAAACTGCAGCTTACATTACCATCCTCTTTGTCCCTCTTCAGATATCAAATATATTGCTAATCAGGGAAGACTTACTTGCTTTAGAAGTAAAAATGGATTAATTTTTCATCAGACTTACCATAGCAGCAAACACCTTATTGATCTGCCTGCTAGCATAAGGGCAGTTGCCAGCCTAGGTAAAGGAGATTAGCTCCCAAAATTGCTACTAGCGACTGCCTGGTACTTCTGATGTGATGAACAAATCTCAGCTGAGGGACCAGCTTAAATAGACAGGAGACACAAGGGACACTGGTATAGAAATAAAGACGAAGGAACAATAATTTCTAATGATAGGGACCAGGCGGAGCAAAGAAGACTATTTAACCTTGAAGGATATTAAAGATCTCCAGCTGAGGAAGTTCTCCAACATCTGAGCCAGCATTTTTGTACTTTCTCATCCTGTTAACAAAAGCAGTAAACCTCCATGAGGCCATAGGAAATACCTTCTGGTAAGACACATGAAAGGAAGAAGCCCATGACTTCAGTATGTCTCCAGTGAAGTATAGGAAGGCTCATGTATGAATTTGTTCACCATCAAATTAGCTTAGGACGTACTTTCATTTGTTAGCACCATCAAAGATGATTCTCTGTCTCTTTCTCATTCATTATTTGCTGGATCTGGATGACACCCACTCTGTAATAGAGTTTCTCAAAGAAAGCACTGTGATACTGGTCAATAAATGACTGATCAAACTCAAAAAAGCAGCTATGTAAACAAAGGCACTTTTTTAATATTATCTGCAACCCTTGTCTCAACATCATGTCTGTTTATACTTCTGACAAGAGGAAGATGACCATTTTTACTTCTGCCAATAAATGTACAATAAAACAAGTTTATTTCCATAAAACCTCTCTCAGGTCACACCATCCTGTCCTTCCTTCACACTTCTGAACCGCAAGCATGAACAGAGTATGAAAGAAAAGTAACTCAACGGAATTTTTAACTTAACTGCATTATCAAATATAAAACTAGCAACAACCAAAACAAGGCTTTGTTTCTAAATTTGTTTCTGACAAACTTAGTAAGATGTCAATGTTGTGTCTATGAAGCTTTTAAACTCAGATGACTTTGATTTAACTTCCTCTCACCTTAGTGCTGCCTTTCCCAATTTCCTCTATATTCCATTTATACCACCTGTCATTTTCTATTCTCTTAATTCTGATACGGTCTTGTGAGCTATGTATCCTCCTCTTCAATGATGGTCTCTGAAATTTCAAGTTCAGAGATGTCTTTCTGACACTCAGTTTTCTTTGCCTCTTCCCAAGGATGTCTCCCAGCTAGCTACCCCCAGCTGCTTCCCCCCAGGCCACTCTTTTGGAGGCTCCTACTCTCCTTACACAGGCTCAAGCATGTCCATCAGCCCAGTCACAACCACACTGGATTTATGCTGTTGAACAAAACCAAAAAACCTGCGGCAATGGTGAAGTCATGTAAAAATACTACAAGACAGTGAGTTAACAGAGCATGGATCTGGAATGTTCAATTTAGGAACTGCAATTTAAAAGTAAGCTTATTTATCTCTGGTAGATACTTCCAGCCAAGTAGCTCGAAAGATTCCAGGTACCTTGAAAATTAAAACTGAAGATGAAAATCCCTTTCCAAAAGTGAAACTCTCCTGACTCCCAACTCATCCCATAAATAAAGCAAGTAATTCCTGCTCCCTGACTTACCCACACCACTCCATATTTAATTGTGCACTTCCCATGGGAGCACCACACATCCTTATATCATAGAATCATTTAGGTTGGAAAAGCCCCCTCAGATCAACCATTAACCCAGCACTGTTAAGACCACCACTAAACCACACCCTAAGAGGCACAGCCACATGCCTTTTAAACACTTCCAGGGATGGTGACTTCACCATTCCAGTGCTTGACAAACCTTTTTGGGGAGAATTTTTTCCTAATATCCAATATAAATCTCTGCTGGTAGGGTTGTTGTGACCCATGTGCAGGACCTGGCACTTCACCTTGTTGAGCCGTACATTTGGTCTTGGACTATCAATTCAGACTGTCCAGATCTCTTTGTAGAGCCTTCCTGCCCTTCAGCAGATCAACACTTGCACTCACCTTGGTGTTGTCTGCAGACTTACCAAGAATGCCCTCAATCATTTTGTCCAGATCATCAATAAAGGTCTTAAACAGAACTGTTACAGATAAATAAGAGCCTGAGTTATAAAATTTTGAATTAATTACTCTAGTGTCTAATGATTTACAGCTATATTCAAAAATATCTTTATTCTAAGACAATATTAGAATACAAATCTCAATACAGTGAAGGGAAGGGGTTAATGAGAGACTGTACATCATGATTACTGGAAATGGTTCAGTTGGTAATTTACTGTACTGATGGGAACTATATTGATTTCTTACAAGTCTTGAGTAAAAGACTGTTAGATGGTCCTGTTTTTCAGATGAACATATTCAGCACCTGATGATTTTAATAGGAGGAAATAGTAATAACTTGAATTCCCTTCTGAAATATAAATTCAGACACAAATCATAATACAGCACTTTTCAAGCATACTGTAAAATGTGAGACAACCATTTTTAGTGCTCTCAGGAAGGACCAAACAGGACCCACAAAGTAAATTAAACATAAATGTAAACCTTTAGCAGGCAGTCTATACATCCACATTGTTTGTTGTGTATACCTCTGCAAACCTACTTCCTGGACATACAAAATTATATATTATCTACAGCTATATATAAAGATAATACAGACATATAATAATGAGTTTTTATTATATTGCACATCATATTTTTAAAGAAAAAACCCTAGGACTATTGTTTGTTGGTACCTGTGTGCTAGACTTATGGTCCCCCTATACGAATAAACATCCTCAAGGTCTTTCCTGTTCGTGATGGAGTGAGTGAATCTGTCAACACGTTTGATTTTGTTCACATCAGCAAGACACACAGTTCTTCAATTCCTAGTTAATATAATTTTTCTCCCTGTGCAACACATTATGCACTATATATCCCATTTCTTTATTTTTTTTTTAAATCACATTAAATCATTCTTGCTGGCAAGAGTCTTGTTAATTTATTCAGGAGTAAACATGCATGCATATATTATAACATACAGCTTCTACACAGAACAAATTAGAAAAGGGAAAGACAATTTGGAAAGCATAGGAATTGACTAAAGTCTCAAACAAGAACGTTTTCTGCAACTCCTAATGGTGGACCTTACAAAAACAGTATTTCTTGCAGAAAAAAGGGATCATTTATTACCACAAGAAAAATAACCATACAAACATGCACCAAAAGACCCTAACATTCATTCTTGAAGTGACCCACCCAAGTGGAACTGGGAAATCCCTGAAATCACAAAGACGACAATCCATTTATAAGCAAAATCTTTTATTGTTTTCAAGCATTGGGTCTGGCTGAGGCAGAGCTCATTTTCCCCTCAGCAGCCCTCAGAGCCTGTGCTTTGTAGCACTAGCTGGGAAGCCACTGAGAACAGAGTGTTTTGGCTACTGCTGAGCAGGGCTCCCACAGCATCCAGGCTGTCTTTCCAGCATTTCCCCCCACACCAGCAGGCTTGGGATGGGCAAAATCTTGGGAGAGGACATAACCAGGACAGCTAACACAAACTGAGCAGAGTGATATTCCATACCATATGACATATGCTCAGATATAAGAGCTAAGAAATAGGAGGAGGAAGGGAGGACATTCATTATTTTACAGTGTTTGCCTTCCAGAGCAACCACTACATATCCTGAAGTCCTGCTTCCCAGGAAGTCACCAGACATTACTTCCTGATGGGCTGTAGAGAATAAAATCTTCAGTTTTTCCTTTGCTCGAGCGCCACATTTTATTTTAGTAAACTGCCTGTATCTCAGAGGTTTTTTCCATCTTATTTTCCTCCCCCGCCTTGCTGAGCAGAGGAGTGACAGAGAGACTTCGGGGGGCACCTGGTGTCAAGTGAAGAGCAACCCACCAGTCACGCCTCGGAAGGAGATCTTGGGGGCCATCTGACACATTCTGCTGGGGAAAGCCCTCCCTTTTTCCTCCTGATTGCTCTAACTGCCACACAGCATTTAGGCAAAAACCTACACAATGAACAAGTATTCGAAACATGTTTAATTCATTTTCTATGTTTCTTTTAATGCCAAACTTGTGGGAAGCAAGGAGGACCGACATAATGTGAGCAGACAGCTTACTGTACTGCATTGCAGAAGGTCTGTGGGCCATCAAAGCTCCAGGGAAACAGAATTTGAGAACTTACATTTTCTAATAAGATTTTCCAATCACTGCTTTGTTTAAAAGAAAAAGAAAAAAAATTTAAATATTAAAATAAGATTTCATATCCCAATGCTGAGATACATACAGTATTAAAACACTTCCCATCCTGTATCCCTAGCTCTCTCCCATTCCACGTTGTTATCTCCAAGCAGCTTGGAGTTATGCTTTTTCCCACACCTATACCAGCTTAATCCTTCATTTTTTAAAATAAAATGAAATTGAGAAAGGTTTTTTGTTAATATTCATGAGGTTAATAATTCATACTAATAAAAATGGAAAACAAAAAGCAACATGCTCATAGGTTAAGCACTGCAGACTGCTTCAACTCTCCTAACCTGAAGGAGGAACCAGCCACATCCCTCCAGATCCATGTTTTGTTCTAGCATTTCTCTTTGGGCGCTTTAATTAGAAGCCTGGCACCTGTCAAGTGGCACACATCACCTCTGATAGGCCTTGAACTTACTGTCTATGCTGCTTATTTCATAATCCAGTGAAAGATAATTTTCCTGTTGTAAAAGTTATCTCTACTCAATTATATGCACAGTCTTACAGGCACTAATCTGTTGCTGCACTGCTGGCTCAGTAGTACACCAAACTTTGCAGAACTCCTCTGCATTTCTTCCAGCCTTTATTTACTGTAGCTGTGAGGAGAATCGGGACATAAGGATTTTATTTGGCTGGTCTATTCCTCCTATTTAATTTTTACACTTGACCTGTAGAACACTGTGAGACATTCTGGATCAGAAAAAACCCCAGATACCTAAGCAACAAATTATTGTACCTAGTTTTAAAGTAACTCATCCCTGTAACAGAATTCAGAGCTTTTTTTAAAAAAGTCTGTACTTTGTACCCCAAGCATTTGGCTCAACAATAATATTAATAATAATGATACAACACTGATGTGCAGGAGCCTTACCACAGGCTGCAGCCTAGCAGTGTGGCCCAAACAGAAGATACAGCCCAGCCCCCAGCTCTAGCTTTGGGTCTCATTCTCCCAAGCAAAAACAAAGGTTCCTTTTCCGCTACAAAGTGCAGGAAAACATTACGTGACCTTTTTTATAAAAATAACTGCTATAGCTAGGAGCAAGGGAGCTCTTCCAAAAAGAGGGAGCCAGCTCATCTTCAAACTCCCAGCAGAACGTGCCAAGGCCCAGTTCCTGCTCCAGGCCAGGGGCTGGCCCTGGTCCTGCTGAGGTGAAGCTGCACTGACCTCGCTGTGATGCACTTGGCAATCTCTGTGCAGGGTGCAAGGGCTCCAACCTCTGTCAACTCTCAGCCTCCTTCCAAGACCAGACACAGAGAACCCACTCCAGCCCTCCCTTTCCTACATGCTAGGGAAAGGGCCAACTGCCCACGCAGGTGGATATGAAAGCAGGATTTGAAAGCCCTCAAGCTGGAGGGGAAACCATACTTATTTTCCCTTCTGCTTTTCTGCTTAGATTGGGACAATTTTGGGCATACCTAAAGAACGGACTGCAGGCACTGGCTAAAATAAAACTTAAAAGGGAAATAGGATGTTCAGGTGCCTTCAGGCTTTTTCAGAAACCATAAAAGGGATGATAATTTATGAGTTCACTTTTCAATCCAGAGCATCACACCTAGGTGCCGAGTTAGGCATAATGGGATCCATGCATGTCACTCACGCTGGCTATTCAGCAGCAGATGTCTAAACAAGAGCTTGGGACAAAACACTCTTTCATTCTCCAAAAGCTTGTAATTTAGCAACTAATTAACAAAAACAGAGTTGGCTAATTTTAGCTACAGCTGAGCCTAAGGTCAGTGGATGGCTTCCAGTGACTATGGCAATACTTAGAGCTGCTTGTGAGAGGAATCTCACCAACATTCTAAAATGGCAGAATAATTCTGTCATTTCCAATGTGATTTGATTTAGCAAGAAGGGGCAGAACAAGAAAAAAGTGCTGCAAGGTAAACCCAAACTAATGAAAATGAAACACTAGTTAAATGATGACTCTAATTCACAGTCAGAGCCACCCAGAAGTGAAATGGGTGATTCTCAGATCCCTGTGGTCCTGAAATGGAGGTTTGGAAGAGACTGTTCAGAGGAGCTAGGGTTATTGGGGTCTGTACAACAGGGAGGCAAGCAGTACTGGAGGGCTCTTTATCTCTGCATGAGATCTATCATTTGAAAAGGCCTTGGGAAAAAAGTGTGGGAAAGAGTAAAAAGGAAGACAAGGAAATTTTTATAAATCAAACAAGTACCAGTAAACTCCCAAACCTCAGGTAATATGGGGTGGTTTTTTGCTTTATATTATATTGCCTTCCTGATAGCTTCAGCGGGTTTTTTTTCTACTATAAATTAATTTTTTCCTTTCAGAGAGAACAAACATTAAATCACTGTATTATGTATGAATCTTCTGCTGCACCTTGTATTTAAGAAAGAATATATGGAGAGGACATACTTGAATGCCTGACATGATCCACCTTTAAGTCTTTCTTTAAAGAAGCACTGAGTTGAACAAACACTAATCAACCAATAAAATCAGATTAGAGAAAAAGCAACAACTGTGGCTAGTGAATTTATTATAAGCCCTATAGACAATTTGCCTGTAATAATTTATACAGAGGAAAAGACTGGAAACTATCATCACAGAAATTTCCCACAGTAATACTGCAGACTAACACTCACCCTGAGAGCAGATGGCACACTGTTTAAGCACAGTGCTTTTACTCACAGAATATGCATTAGGAACAAGTGACATGCTGGTTAAGTGTAGAGCACGATACTTTACTGATGCAGAGAGAGACTATTCTGACAGGTTGAATGAAGGTGCTTTCACTCATTTCAGTGCTCAAACACAAATATGCAAAATCATTTTTCCACTGATTTACACACACACACACAATACAAAGAAAACAGAGAAGAAAAACATCATTTTCAGCCTGGCAAAACTTTCCTAAACCACAAGAGTTTAGAGAATGTTTTCTGAGTAGTGAGCCACAAATTGAATTCTCAGTCAAGTACAAAATTGTTTATCTTCATCTCCATTCACTAGCTTTCACTCAGTCTTCAATACAAAAGCCAAATCATTTTAGGGTCAGTTTCAAATATTATTTTGGTTAGGCACAAAAGACCATTTCTTGTTTCTATGTTACAAATAAACATTTAGGCTCAACTCTTTTTCCTGGGTTCTAGACGCATGTCTTGTGAAACTCTATAAAATAACAATATTCACACAGCAAGAGCTGAATAGCAGCAATACAAACAAAAAAAAAGTGACAACAGATATTAAGAAATTATTTACTTCATCTTCCACTGTATAATTAAAATTCTAAATCAAATATCCAGATATACAGATATCCAGTAAATACTCTTCACTCAATTCACTTACATTTCTTTGTAAGGTTCTCCTTTGAGTCATCTTTGTGACACACTTTTTACTTGGTTTTCCTCACCACCTTTTTTCTGTTTTCTTCCCAATGGAACAAGTTCTTTTTTGCAGTTTTCTCAGACTGAAAAGCTTCCCTGGTTAAGCCATATGTGAGCACTGACAGTATGAATTCGTGTCAATACCCCTGAATTAAATCAGCTGTATGGCATGTAGGCTCACAGCTGCCTATAGATTGATGTATCAATTACAAATCCTTTGGCACACTTGCATAAGAAGCTGATCTAAATCAAGTTATTTCCAGTCTTCTCCCAAACAATTTTCTGATGACCTTTGAAGATAGGCAAACCAAGATTCTTCCTGCAACATACAGCAAGACATGGGCACTCCCAGTCATGGCCTCAGGACCTTGTATCTGCTCTCAACAGCCACGATACTTAAATGATAAGGATGAGATCACATAAGATCTGTTCATAATGGTGTAAGAAACATTTTTGTTATTCTGTAAGCAAGAAAAGACCTGGGAACACGGTGAATACCAAGCTGAATGTAAGCCAGCAATGTGCCCTTTCAAAGAAGGTCAGCAGTTTCCTGGGCTGCAGCAGGACACAGCATTTCCAGCAGGTCCGAGGAGGCCATCCTTTGCTTCTACTTGACCCTGGTGAGGCCACATCTGGAATACTTTGTCCTATTCTGGAATCCCCAGTACAGAGAGACACAGACATACTGAAGCAAGTCCAACAAAAGACCAAAAAGATGATTAATAGGTTTGTGGCATTTGTAAGGTAAGGACAGGCTGGGAGTTGAGATTGCTCAGCCAGGAGAAGAGAAGGCTCAGGGGAAGCTTTCCAACAGGTGTAAACACCTGACAGAAGGAATAAAGAGACAATGGCCACAAACTGAAACAAAGGAAAATCCATTTAAATGTAAAGAACCTTTTTTGAGTGTGCTTGAACACTGAAACAAATGTTCAAAAAAGTTGCTGAGTTTCCATTCTTGGAGACACAAGAGACAGGACACAGCACTGGACAATCTGCTCCGGTGGGCCGTGCTTTGAGCAGGAGTTGGACAAAATGACCTTCAGAAGTCCTTTCAAACCACTGTGACTGTGATTCTATTCCCTGAAGGTAACACAGCAGCAAATCAGGCAGCCTGAACTTCAACAAACTTAGCAAGGTCACAACTAGCAGGTACTGAATACAAGTAATTATATTGATGTATTCAATTGAAATGTGCAAACCAAGGAATCAGGTGAAAAAATACATACCTACATGGAATCTCCCTCAAAATTGTTTAGAAACAAGTGTACATCACCTGCAGTACCCCTCAGCAGCAGCAGCAGTATCCCTCAGCATCCAGCCATTGGGTTTCTCTAAAGAAAATGCTGTAAGTAGCAAGGTTAGAAGGACAGAAGGGTGAGGCCTATTAGGCTTGCAAAACATGGGGGATTTTCAGCCCTTTTTCAGCCCTCACCTGATGTCACCCATTCTGAAAAGAGGACTGCATCTGGTTCCAAGAATATCCATTCTCCACTGCTGTCCACTCCATTAAATTAATTACTGCCACCAAGGTCTAGCTGCTGGAACTCATTTGTTTGTACTATCAAATCAACCCTTAGATTTCATGATGATCATACTGACCTAGGCCACCTAACAGTTCCTCAGAAACTTCCAGGCATATTTCAGGAATGAGCAAAGACTGGGGGCTATTTCCCACAAAGGACATAACACAGCCATCCTGTCATTAAGAGTAAGAACCCCTAGCAGCGTGGGCACAAGTTGTCGTAATTGCTTACTAATTAGCCTCAGTGTCAAACGCTGTTTGAGAAACATCACTGACATGAACACAGCAACATTACAGAGCCAGAAGTTCTCTTGTCAAAGCCCAACCAGCTCTACTAACACAGTACATCTGCTGCATACAAGTTTGTTCAATCTTAAAAGACAAGAAGACTTCCAGGATTCATTCACTCTTCCTGAAAAGTGAAAGTATAAGCTGGTTTCTCAGAAATCAGAGGTCAGAGAGACAAAATTACATCCTTCCTCGTGAATGTCCATTGGCACAAGCCAGAGCAGCTGGAAAGGATTTCCTATGCTGTTTTTTACCTGTTCTACACTTTCAAATAACTTGGTTCTCTCAACAGTGAAAATTATGAAAAGCAATGGAAAAGAGATGTCTGGTTAAGTTTGTAATGAATATGGCAATTTTATTTAGATTTAATTTTCACTTCTAGGCATTTTAAGGATTCTGCTGGCTTTAGGCCTTGTCTGATGTCTTATGAGCAAGTTTTTCCAACATTTTCAAATACCGGAAATGGGGAAGAGAAAGAGAAGAGGTGTAAAAGACTGGGATACTGTGTTTGAGGAAAGCAACACATTTCTTCAAGGAATGCTACTTCTGTGAAGTCCTGTAAGAGACAATGTGTGAAAAACAGCCCAAAAAGCAGTAATGTCAAGTCAAATTTTGGATTCCTTCTGAAGGGCAACATGCTGCATATCACATTGCACAAGTCAGAAGAGCTGTCAAGGATTTTTACACATATATTCTGCCTGATTCACAGGGACCATTAATTATAGTTGTAGGGTGTGCCTATGTCAGTTCATTTGTAATTTTTGGAGCATCCTTAATGTCTTCTGCAATCCTGACCTCTAAGCCAGTACTGTTTCTCAAGCACTATCAGGACACATGGAAAAAATGCCATTGGTTTCCTCCTATCTGCGAGTACAATTAGACCACTGGCACAGTCTCCACAGGAACAGCTTTACAGCAAGGGCAATAAAAGATGTGGGAAAGGAAGACTAACAAAAATCTGTTACTTCTAGAGATAGTCACCAGGTTTTGGTCTTTACCTAAGCACAGTAATTACTGGGATATCATTCCAGACTTGGGATGAACACTATGTGATCAAAGTAAATCACCTTCCTACAACTCTGTACACTGAACACCTGCAAAGTAACTTCACCAGTACTAGAAAGCATCTCCTCTTTGCTAGCCAAGAGCCTCCTCTTGTTACAGAGTGGCTGGGTAACAGAAGACCTGCTACAGGACTGCTGTAAGAGACAAGAAAACTACTCTGCTGTCTTATAAGTGGGTAATACAAAGACAGCTCCTGATGGTTTGTTCTCTCCGTTCCTGAAAGGTACAAAGCTGATAATAAGAAGCGTTGCCATTTCCCACTTTAAGTTTTTAGACTCACCACAGATATCTTCATAAAGCTTTAAAGCACCACTCTGATCACCTGGAGAGGTGATGAAAGAGGTTAAAAAGTTCCACAAGGCTGGGATTTTATAAAGGTCCTGACTTACACCCACAGACAAACTGACAACAAGAACATTTGCATCTAGAGAGAGAGGAGCATCTCCTGAGATGAGTCTGGACTTGCAGCATTTTGGGACTGCCAAGCATTCGATGCACGCCCCAAGTCTGCAAAACCATTCACTGAACACTTGCCCAGAAAAGAGAATCAATTCAAGTCTGCCTTAACAAGTCCCAGAACAATCAAGGAAAATGTTTTTTTAGAGAGCAGCTAACCAGGCTCTTAACACAGAAATGTTTCTTGCTATGGCTGACTTGTGCAATGAAAACAAGAGTTTTCTGAAAGCAAGAGACATCTGCACTTCAACATGCAGTATCAGATCATCTCAGTTACATGAAGCAGGCACTATGAAATGAAGTGATTTTAAAAAGAGAGAGAGACTGCTATTTCAAATCCAGGGGGGGGTAATGGGAAATCCATGTTCTTAGATAAGAAATTTTACTTGTGTGATAAAGTAAAATATTGCTCCATATACACTGTCGTGGTTTAATCCCAGCTGGCAGCTCAGCACCACACAACTGTGGGATGGTGAGAAGAATGAGGGAAGGAAAAAGCCTTGTAGGTTGAGACAAGAACAGTTTAATAATTGAAACAAAGTAAAATGTAATAATACTAGTGATAGAAAAATATACTACTAGTACTCCTGATGATAATAATTGTAATGAGAAAAAACTAAAACCCAGGAAAACAGGTGATGGTCAGTACAATTGCTCACCACTCACCGACTGATACCCACCTCATCCCCCAGCAGCATTTGGCCCCTCCTGGCCAACTTCCCCAGTTTATATACTGGGCATGATGTTGTGTGGTATGGAATATCCCTATGGCCAGTTCATGGTTGTCCTGGCTATGCTCCCTCCCATCTTCCTGTGCGAATCCTCAGGGGCAGAGCTTGAGACACTCAAAAATCCTCGACTCTGGGCAAGCATTGCTAAGCAACAACCAAAACATCAGCGTGTCACCAATCATTACCCTCACACTGAAACCAAATCACAGCAATGTACCAGTGACTGAAAAGAAAATTTACTTTATCCCAGTCAAAACCAGGACAACACTTAACTACCTGAGTGTGAACTCATACAGAGTGCTACTCATAACTGAGGCATTCACACTCTCATTCATGTTGTAAAGCTTCAATTTTAATGAACAGTTACATACTAAGTTATTTTCACATAATTCTTGTACTCTGTTAGTTATAGGGCCTGCTTGGATATTATGACAGTTGTGCTTCAAAACAGAAAGAGAGGAGTATAAAACCATCAAATGACAAATACAATGACATGTCGGGATATTATTTATCATTTTTAATAACAAAACCTCCATAGTTGTTCACATTAAACCATTTTTATTGCAGAGTCCTAAGGCTGTCCAAAGCTAGAACAGCATTTGCTTAAGGAAGCTAAATTATTTCTCTGTCAGTTACATTTCTATCTTTTCACACTGAGTCTACAATGAAAAAAAGCTTATTAGCTGTTCTCCAGTACCTTTCTTAAGCATCTTTAAAACAGGTGATGCTGTTATTTTTTATCCTTTATTTTTGGATTGTGGTAAAAAACCCACACAGTGGAGAGACAAGTATAACTTTTCTGAGCTTTCTTATCACCCTAGAAGAAGAATAAAGAATTTGCATCACCTCTAAATGCTACATTCAGTGTAGCAGGAAGGCTCTAAGTACATCATTAAGTTCTATTTCTACATAGCCTTCAATACTTATGGGCAGGAATTGGAAACATTATTGGTTGAGGTAGAGAGCTGCAATCCAGGTTTTTCTTGTTCTAACTTGGGCTCACTAAAGATGTCTATGACTCCACATGCTTCAACGGCACATAGGTTTGGGTAAGTGTTATATTATTCACACTACCACAAGGTATGAAAGCAATAAGGCACCTCTAACAAGAGATGCAGAAGATTTTTAAGTTAGAGCATCACACCTCTCACTGTATTGTTGAGAGGCAATAGTCAATATAGTGCGACCACAGCTATTCTATTTCACAAAGGCAGAGAGCCCTGCCTGCCTTGCTCAGAACCTGCCTGACTCCTGACTTTACAGCTCAGTTAAACTTCTGCCTGACACCTGGCAAAGATAAAGCTCCCCTCTCCAGGGGTCAATTACGCTGAGCATTTCCAGTACATGACCACAATACAGTTGCCTGAGGCATTACTGGGACCAATCGGCAGAAAGATATGTGATCTCCCCACAAACTTGAATTGCATGGGATGGTCACAGTTGCACACCAATATTTAAAACTAAAAATGAGATGAAATGAGATGAAATCCTGCCTGGATGCCCCTGGATCAGGAGAGAACACATCAGTCTGCACTGAGCTACTGCATTACTGGCTGTATGAGTTATAAGGAATACTTAGAACACTTAGTATGCTTGCAAGACGACTACTTTGTGGAGGGCAAATCCAACCCATGTCCAAGTCAATCCACTTCCAATGTGATCTGACAACAAGATGACGTACAAAGTTTAGTCACAGGGCTTGTTAGTGCACAACAATTTGAAGTTGAGTTAAACTAATTTGTTGCCCATGATGGGCCACTGCAGTTGCAATGAGTTTAAGGACTTCTAAGTAACCTCCTACAGAGGACAATTACATGACTCGTCACTGTGGTTTACATAAAACAAAACAAGTTCAATATTCCAGCTATGATTTTGGTCCAAGATCAAATTTGGAACTTCACTTTTCTGCACTCAAGAAAGCCATTAATTATTGAAAACCAACAAGCTGCATGCTTGGTTTTTTTTTTTAATCACATATTGGTCTAGTATTAGCAAGTCCTCAAATTCTTTGGGAAATCTATTCAATCACTTTGATATATTTTTGAGAGATAGTATCGAAAGATACTGTTTCCCACAGTCTCTCACTACCAATTATAACTGCAGGTTTGTACAAGGCAGTGTTTCAGACTACAATTGATCATACTGCTCTTTTACTGTGGGTTATTCATTGAGGTACAGAATAGATCCAGCACATCAAAGCTTTTGCTACACAAAAGTGTTAATGGCACTGCAGTTTACAGCGTTTTTCTGCCAGCTGGATGATCACATTGGTGTAACAGTTCCCAACAACTCTTGCAAGTCAGCAATAGACTGCACAAGATTTAGTGGATGTTGTTTAGCTAGAGCTTGCTTACATAAAGAGTATGCAAATAGTTGCTTACTACTGAAGGATTCACTCAGATGGAATGTGAAAAAGCCATATTCTACTTTGCCTTATATTTTCAAGACTACTATGACTAAAAAGAGATAAAGTTTCCATCTTTTTTTCTGTAAGATGTATTCTGACATCTGGCATTCCAGAACAAGCAATAAATGCTCAGATACTGTAATTGTTATTTTACTGACAACTAACTATCTCTCTAATAAATGAGGAAAACAAACAAACAGAGAGTCAGCCCTGAAGCACACCTGGTGAAAATAAACAGTCTGTCAGGGAAATGAAAGCCAGGCATCATTCATCAAATTCAACAAAATAAAAAGGCTCTGTGAGCTCTTCAGAAGTGGTGTCTCTGAAGGTCAGAACTGTATTGCAACAGTAGGAATCTGTAAGTAAATACTGCATGTTCTTCAAAGCTAACTTCCATCAATGTTGACAGAAATATCTCAACCTGTGGTTGTTCAGCCTGTAGAAGAGAAGGCTCCAGGGAGACCTTATTGCTGCCTTTCAGTACTTAAAGGGAGCCTATAAGAAAGATGGGGTCAAACTTTTTAGTAAGGCCTGTTTTTTACCTAAAGAAGGATAGATTCAGACTAGATATAAGGAAGACATTTTTTCAGTGAGAGTGGTGAAACAGAGGAACACGTTTCCCAGAGAGGCTGTGGATGTCCCATTCCTAGAAACATTCAAGGTCAAGGCTGAACAGGGCTTTGAGCAACCTGATCTAGCTGAAGGTGCTCCTGGCCATGGCAACAGGGGATTGAACTTTTGGGATCTTTATGGGATGACCTTTAAGGGACTCTTACAATCAGAACTATTGTATGAATCAAGCACCACAAACCTGGATCATGTATGAGAAGTGAAAGAGACTCACAGGAGCATTTTGCTTGCATTTTCTGCTCATTTAGGGAATTTTCTGGACATTAGAGTATATGTGCAATTAATCCAGAAAATAACTATTTAAATTAAAATAATAACTAAATATCAAGAAAAACAACAAGCTCAAGGGGCACAGAGTTTTCTAATTCATCAGCCTGGGCTTTTGCTTGTTTTTGTGTTTTGAGTTTTTTTTAATATCCTTATTACTCCCTTGCATCTTTAAATATTCCTCTCTTCCAGTACAAAAACACACCACCACCACCACCACACGCAGTCAATGTTAAAGCTGCACTGCTCAGATCTCAGCAATCAGGAAATGTCAGCTTTCAGCTTCCATGTCCTTTACTCATACATATTAGTAATAATGTGTTCAAACTGTTGGAAGGCAGGAGGGTACTAGAAGGAAATCAGCTTGTCCTGTATTCACACTCCTTCCTAAGCACTACCTTTGGACAGGGAGGATCCTCAGCCTGATGTAGCACACTCATAACTACAGCTATATCACTGCTTTAAAGATGCATATAGAACAGATTTGAAAACCACATATACTTAGTTTTGAGAGAGAATCCATGAAAGTCATTACACACAGAAACTGCATATACAACATATTTTGTATAAGAAGTACAATTTACTGCTATTTTCTACATAAGGAATGATAGTGAATTTCTAGTTTGAAAAATTCATTGTTAAATAAAGCAATATGAGAAGAAAACGAAAGCTTCCATAAAAGTATACACTTGATCCACAGAATAACAACACTCCCTCTAAACACACATTCCATTTACACACAGAATGAGCTATTACATACATTCCTTATGAAGGTGATCAAAACCAGATTTTGGTACACACATAGAGCAGAGATGTCAATGACTATGATTATAGCTGCTTGACACCTTTCATAATCATCAAGTGTTGCTGAACTTCAACCATTGAGGCTGAAAATTTCCATTTCAGTTATTTGTACCAGACTGATTTTTTAGGCTTAATTATTGTTTCCAAAATTTCAATGATTTTGAATACAAGGTCAGGGAAAATACTTGCAGTTCAGTTAAAAGAATTAAGTAGCTGTTGGGAAGAAAAATACCCCACAGTTTCTACCTGGAAAGTACAACGTGATAGTAAGCCTTTGTGCCAATGTGCTGTCTTCATGAAGGTCAATTTAAATTTGTTCATGTTAGAACCTTCAAAGCATTTCAGTCTGCAACCACTCAATAGACCCACTCGAAGAGTCATTTCAAGAGCCTGTGCATGCTCCAACCCCAGGCTTCGGGACAGTCATCCAAGCCTGGCAGTGCCTTTGTGGGGCTGGATACAACAAGAGAACTGTCATGCCTGTACTTCTAAAGGTTTCCACTGCTGGAAAGGAAGATTGTTCAGCAGAAGGACAAAGAAGAAAAAAGAAACTAAGTCTAGGACAAAAAAAACACTGGAAGGTCCCAGTTAGGTCAGGAATTTGCAATGCTTTGAATGGGCATTAATCAGTACCTGAAACAAAAGACTCAATACTTCCTCTACTGTCAGCCAGTTGCTATGAAATTCATTGGCAAAATAAAGCCCTCATTGTCCTCCAGTGAGTGGCTCCTGCAGAAGACTGGAAACCATCACCCACATCTGTAATCACTGTAAGCAGCCAGGGACAGCTCCACTGAATTTAGCTCTGATAATAAGCAGTGTGGGAATTGATGCAGTTCAACATTTTGAGTTGAAGCTACAGTCTGCATGCATTGAAGAATGTATTCCTTCACTGCAGTATCACAGACCTTGCCTCAAAACTCCACCTCACTCACAGCCCAGAGAGAAGACAGCTCATGAATACTCCCTGTGATCCTTCACTAGTCTGAGAGCTGTGCTCAGTTAAAGCTGTGCCATGCCGCAATAGTGCAGATGGTCCAGGAAATCAGTCTCTTAAGATGATTCAGTTTCTCTTTGAATCACTTATGCAGTAGTTTACGATTTAGCCTTATCAAGAAAAAAAAAAAATACCAAAAGAAAACAAGAAGAAATCTTGGACAGTTTTATGGATGATATTCTCTGACCTGAGGAGGTAACTGTTCCTGCTTTTGTTAAGGAAAATTCACGCACAACAAAGTAGAATCTCCTGGAAGCCTACAGTCATTGAACTATTCTGAATGGACATCAGAGACAACTGAACTTCACAATCTGAATCCCTCAAGAGTTTTTTATAAAAACTCAAACCCTGGGATTATGTAGTCTGTTTAAACCCAAAGAAGCCATAAACCCAGAAAAAAAAGCAAGGGCATTTGCACGAGATAAATTCTTGCCTAAAAATGTAACAAACCCAGCCAGTGTGAACCTTGCTTTCTGTCAGATTGATTTGATGTCTGCACTTTGAAGCTCTAAGTCCCAGCCCAGCAACACAGTTAGATCAGTTATGGCAATACTGCATGTAGCATATGGAGGCCAAAGACAGTCCCATGGCTAAAATCCTTCTGTTGATCTGATCCAGGCTACATTAGTTGATGGCCACACATTTCTGAATCAGAAAACATACTCAAAGAGTTGTGCTTTCAGAGGAAATGGTCTTCAATAATTATTTTTCATTGTAATTTTTAGGACAGTGCAAGAGCCCCTTCTGAAGTGACAAATGTAAAGAGATTCCCAGGCGACAGCTCAAGAAGTCAGTCTCCTACCAGACTGCAAGTTCTGGTACGTGTCCTAACAAAAGAGCATCACATGCAGCTCAGCAACAAATGTTTATCTGCTCTAAGAATAATGTGTACACAGACATGGAAAACAGATGGTATTAACAGGCTTGCACAGAGATGATGCCTAAGAAGAGAATTAACGTAATGGCAGGTATGTGAGCATGCATCACCATCCATCTAGGTTCATAAGAAATGTGTAATAGATTGTTTACAGACATCATGTTGGACATCACATTTCATATATTTGTAAAATGCATGTCATAGGGGAATTCCAAGGGAAGACACACAAGCCTAGCTTTCTCTTTGGTCAAACACAGGAAAATATAACAGATTTGAACCATAGGAGAGAGCTGTCAGGAGAATACCACACAGGAGAATACCACACAGTTCTTTAAGTACAAGTACTTCCTCCAAACGTGATGGTTACAACAGGGCTATATCCAGGAGCATGCAGGACAGGACTGTTCACATTCAGCCTGAAGTGCAAATGCCTGTGCATCAGTTTCACCCTAGACCTAATCTGAGGTACTGTTTGAACAAGTAGGAAAAAACATGTGTAGAGCACAGAAATAACAACTGGTAGATCCTGTTACCTGTAATTTTGCTAACCAGTTTCTCCTGCTATGTAGGGTGCCTAATTCAAGGCTCATGTGAGCTTCTGAGGGGTGTTTGCTTCTAAAAGCACAGACTCTGAAGAAGTAGAAAAATAAAACTGCAAATACAAATCATTCCCTACCAAATACATCAAATGAGGTTTCAGAGTGTACTGGAATCTAGAGATTGCTGATACTTCTGCTGAAGGATCCTGTGACCATGCAACCTTGGAACCGCACATATACATGCTTACCATGTATTTTTTCACCACCTTTCTCACCTTTTGAAAACTCGAATTTGTCAAAGTCTACCCTTCTTCCTAGTAAGTACTTCCACTGCTGAATGACCTGCAAAGCCAGGATTCATTTTCTGATTACTGAACCACTCAAGTTTCCCATTTCAGCTTTTGAACACACACCGTTGTCCTGCTAAGTCCTAAATCCAGTTATCAAGTCACCTATCAACCTTCCTTTCAGCAGCTTCATCTCCTGTAACATGACAACACAAGGCTCATCTTCCAGACTTGGGAAAAGGCTGTGCTCTGCCTTCTATCTACTTCTATGCTACTCTTAGAATTAAAACATCACAACTGGACACAGCATCCTTGTAGATTTAAGCAGCCTGACCTGTGTACATTACAGCAATCCCTGCTATTCAATTCAACTTTTATAACAGGAGATTACATTAGTTCCATTAGCTTTTCATTTAGAGTACATGTAATGTGTCTACCTACACTAACTCCCAACTCATTTTTTTCCTTGACAGCCTGCTTTCCAAGGGAGAAGAGGCTGTATCCACAGGATGAAAGGGTTTCTCATATACATTTGGCTCAATAAAACAAATTTTCTCAGAACCATTTAGCTGGATTATTTATACCACACCTGTACCATTAACACACCCTGCTAATTGTTTGCTACCACATCAACTGCTACACTTAGGCAACCAGCACAGAAAGGCTGAATGATGCTGCACAACCAGCTTAACCAGGGGACACCAATAAAGGCCCTTTTCATTACTGTCTCCCTACTGTGTACAGGCATCTGTCAATGAACCAGCCTCATTCCAGCATGTGGCATACAGAATTAAAAGGCACATGTTTAATTAAGATGTCATGTGATCCTAAGCTGTATGCTTTCGGGATAATAAAAGGCATGTATTCTGCATGGTAGCTGTTAAAGACTAACCTTGTGCTCTTGCCAATGGAAAAAAAAAGCAAAAGAAAGAAAGAAAAAGGTACCAGGTTAGTTTGACAGGCTGAGCATCAAGATAACTGGTATTACCTATACAATGTAATTCTTTGTTGACAGAAGCCCAAATTAACTGTTCCATTCCTTTGGCAGAACTGGCGAGAGGCTAAGAGGTCTGTAGCTCCTTGTGTTGAGAGTAATAAAAAATCACAGACCATAATTTATTAACAGAAAGAAGCTTTCTCCATGAGACAGACTTGGAATGAGTCACTACAATGGGGTTCTGCATATGGCTTAATGGGACATAAAAAGGACTGCACACATCTGTGGATGGCAAATTCAGCAGTAGATTAGTCTAGGATAATGGTTACAGGTGACATTCATCACAATCAAGCTGTCATTGGTTTGTTTTTGATAAGCCAATATATGACAAGCTTTATCTATATGTGTAGAGCATCCATAAACCAATGGACATGAGCAATTTTGCATGGCAATTCAACTAGAGCTTGACAGCGGATTGGATTGCAGCACTTCATAGGTTTGATGTGTTTGTAACAGATTGTCACATTCCTGGCATTTCTCCAGACAATGTTTATACCTTAAAACAGCAACAAAAATTTGGAACATGCAACAAACATTTCCTTATAGGCCATTTGGGATCATTGTACATTTGGCACTATTTTTTGAATAACCTTATTAATCCATCTTCAGGTTCTGAGATGTTATATTTAGATCAAAAACAAGTACTGTAAGATAAAATCTACATAACCTGTGCAAAACAAACATGAAAAATTATACCTTCAAAGCCATAGTCAAGGAAAACCTTGATTAAATAGAACAACTGTGCCAACATCCAAAACCCAACTGGACACACTCCTGGACAATCTGTTCTAGTTGAACCTGCCTGAGAAAGGGGTTTGGGCTAGATGGTTTCAAAAGGACACTTCTAACCAAAATAGTTATAGGATCTGGTGATTTTGACCTGCAAACAAGTAAATAATCTCAATTCAGCAATTCCCTGCACCCAACAGAACCTGCAGAGAGACTGACTGGGGTTTATACACATAAACTTGTTTTGAGGATCAAACATTTAAGCAAAAGACCTCCCTGTAATCACAGCACAATGTCACCAGGCCCTGTGCAATGCGGGTGCCCTGTCAGTACAGCTGACAGAACTGGGATTACATTGACAGCTTGTCTCAAACACATGGCATACTGACAAAAGATACACATTTCCTCAAGGGCATCACTGTTCAGAATTTCACAAAACGCAACAAAACCCCAAATTTCCCTTGGGAGAGCATTTGGGTTTTTTATTCAGTGATTAAGAAGCAACACTTTTATCTGTGGAACTTGGAGGCTTCTCTTACCAACCTGGCAGGCACGAATTCCTCATGCTTTGAGCAGAAATACTGGAAAGCAGGGTAAGGTCTGCACAGCCTGATGGGTTGCAGGCTCTTGAGATTCTGAAAATTTCTGTTGGACCGTTCATGTTTTGACATGATTTTTGGGATTTTTTTTGGTGATTTTTTTATTGTTGTTGCTTGCTTGTTTTTAATTTGGGTTTGTTTGTGGTTTTTTTCCCCCATCCTTTTCTGCAGGGTTAAAAGACTAAAATTACGACTAAGGAAAGACTAAAACCCACAGCAGACTGCAGCCACTGAAGAACAGTGTCTGATTTTCAGTAGCAACACAGCTATCAAATATAAGCACGCATATATTGGATTAAGTTAGATAGTAGCTGTGGTTAACAAGAAGCCATCAGGAGTCCCCCAGGTTTTATCTGAGGCCAAACACTGAGTATTGATTGCTGAATTTGCCTTTAATAAGTACTTTGGGGTTCAGTAACAATAATGAAACCACAGGGGAGGGAAGACTGTATACTGTCATGGGTTTTTTTAAGGAGCCACGTCTTTAGTCCACCTTGTTAAAAAGAGTCACAGATAAATCCACATGTACATGCTTCAGACGAATCCTAAGGTTTTGTGTCAGTAGACTCACATTTGTAAGTGTGGGGTTTCAGTTCACAGGTAACAGAAACAATTAAAAGACACAAGTTTCTCACAGTCGATTCCTCTTTCTGAGCAGTAAGCATTTGTCTGGATGCCCACAGAAGGACAGGAAGCCCTCTTCTGCATCAGTTCAGTGCTGGTCACCACTAGGATCTAAGGAATCAGATAAACACTTCTCAGGGTGTGCAGATCCTTGCTGGGTGAAGGGATGAAAATCAGTTCTTCAGTGCAGAAAGGGCTCAGACAGAATTCAGCCTTTTATTATACTTTTTTCACTCCAAGAGTTCCTTTCACAGAATCTACAGAAAAATTCTGGAGCTGGGTCCTTACATGTTTGCTGAAGAGCCAGATATTTGTGACCTCCCTGCACTGTGCATTCTGCTATAACAAGGATGAAGCCTGGAGTCAGGTGCACTGCCCTGGACCCTGTCAGACCTTCAACCTGTTCAATTAACTGTATCAAATCAAACAATTTCCACCAGAGCACCAAGAGACACTTCTTTTTAGTGAAAGCTATTCCTTTGGCAAACCCTATCTAGTAGAGGGCAGCTGCTTTAGCACTGCAGCAACCAAAAAGAAAAAGGAAAAGAAAAGAAAAAAAAGAAAAGAAACAGCTTTGGATTTTATTTTTATTGTAATATGGGAGAAGTAGAGAAGGGAGAAATCCTTTCTCTCCCAGTCTCTTTGCTCTCTGCAAAAGTCTCAGCTGGCTGGGCTGGTATTTCCAAAAACAGAATCAAGGAGGGACATGAAAAACGAGGCGGTGACAAGCTCATTAGCAGAGCAGGGAGGCTTTGGGTGAGCACGGCCCTCCCGGTAGCAGTGGTCACGATAGCGCGGGGCCGCACGAAGGCCGGAATTCCTCCGGGATTCCTCCGGCACGTCCCGGGGCCCGCTCGGGCCGTTCCCGGTGCGGCGGCGCCCCCTGCAGGCGGCGCGCGGGGCTGCAGCGGCGGGGC